>JAVIWB010000352.1:0-151015 GCA_031893035.1 Dermolepida albohirtum
ACACCAGGATGTTTCTCGTCATTTATGTCCGTACGACCGTCTTTAAATCGTTTATACCACTCATACACACTCGTACGTGATAAACTCGCATCACTATACACTTGATTTATCAAATTAAACGTTTCAGTAAACGATTTACTGAGTTTAAAACAGAACTTGGTGTTTGCTCATTGTTCAAAATTCACTTTTCGATCGATGCGAAATGCACACTATTACTTTATGTGCAATTTATCTTTTTCTAATGATGCAAATTCTCATGATATTTTGAAATAACTTTGGTGAAAGATCTACCTTACGACGCATACATTTTTTAATAGATGTCGTCACTAAGAATTACAATTTCATGCTTAGAAAAGCTTAAGTGAGAGTCGAAAAACGTCCAAGATCTTTAAAATTGGATACTCTAGACGTAATGCATTTACTTAAGATAAGAGTGCAAGTACAACTAACTCTAAATCCATTATAAGGGCATCAGCACAACGCTCATTTAAAGACAACATTATATTTAGAAAATAATAAAGTACTAGCTTGCATTTTATGTTCTGCGATAATAGGCTATTTGACTAATTTTGGGAAATTGTTTTAAATTATTGTTTATTACATAATAAGGACATATCATTGATATTTCCGACATATCTATTGTATTATCAATAAAAATCAATGTTGAAGTTTAAACGTCCAAGACCGCGCCAAAAACGCTGTTTGTGTAATGGCGCTGGTCATATGGCATGCGTGACGTCACAGGCTAGGATGGGATAAGTAAATCTAGTAAATCAAGAAGTAAACCTGAATAAAACAGCGTCGCTGAAGTTAATTTCATGTTTTCTTCAAATTTATTGGATAGAATGGGGTATAAATGATGTGTAGTGCCACAATGTACAAATACATCTATAAAGAGTCCACACAAACTGTTTGTTTCTGTTCCAAAGAATTCCCAAAGCATGTTATTTTTTAATCCAGTTGTTGCATAAACATACAAATATAAAAGTAGAACACATTTTGTTATGCTTGAAAAAAATTAGATTGAATAACACATTTTCTGAATTAGAGGATAATTTTGGAATATCACTATCTTATGCTAGTAAATTGTTTTTGCAAAATATACCTATAATAAGTTGTTTTTTAAAACCCTTTATCATAAACTTAGACAAAAAATTAATTAAAAAGAATCTCCCAATTGCATTTAGACATAACTATCACAATGTGAGCTGCATCATTGATTGTTTAGAAATCGATGTACAAATACCATCAAAGTCTCTTCATCAGGCACTGACATGGTCAGAGTACAAAAGGGGAATACGGTGAAGTATTTAATATCCTGCACTCCGAATGGTTTGGTTAATTATATTTCAGAAGGGTTTGGGGGTAAAACAAGTGATGTTATCATACTAGAAAACTGTAACTTTCTAGATGGGTTAGAACAGGGAACTTGTATCTTAGCTGACAGAGGCTTTAAGCACCTTGAACAGACACTTCATCAAAAAGGCATGCAATTATTAAGGCCACCCAGTGTAAACGCTGGTGCGAAACTATCAAAAACAGAAGTTCAACAAACTAAAATAATTGCTAGCCTGCGAATTCATATTGAGAGGGTGATAAGGCGATTAAGAGAATTCCATATGCTAAAGCAACATTCAGTTATAAATAATAACATTCTCCGTGTACTTGATCATGTCGTTATTATTGCATGTGCTCTAATAAATTTGCAGGATTCTCTTATTAAATAATGTAAATATCTAAATAATGTAAAATAAAATAATAAAATAAGAAATACAGAATGGTTTTTTATTTATCACAAACTGGTGTTACTATACAAAATAGGATATATATTTGTTAAAAAGGAATCATTCTATTATTAATAACACCCTATCAACTACATATGTTTCATCGAATTCACGAATCGTCAGGTTGATTTGTGTTATTAATGAACGATTCCTTCAGAGTGTTTATCATATCTTTCGATACAGAAAATAATGAATAATATCATATCTCCCTCTCTCAACCAATACATAAATGTATTGACCGACAAAGCAAGAACGCTTCTATCTCACATAGATCGGAGACTATGTTTCCAGCGTGTAATAGACAGAAACTTACGTCTAGGCTTTATGCCAATTAAAGAATGTTAAAAAGGAATCATTCTATTATTAATAACACCCTATCAACTACATATGTTTCATCGAATTCACGAATCGTCAGGTTGATTTGTGTTATTAATGAACGATTCCTTCAGAGTGTTTATCATATCTTTCGATACAGAAAATAATGAATAATATCATATCTCCCTCTCTCGACCAATACATAAATGTATTGACCGACAAAGCAAGAACGCTTCTATCTCACATAGATCGGAGACTATGTTTCCAGCGTGTAATGGACAGAAACTTACGTCTAGGCTTTATGCCAATTAAAGAATGTTAAAAAGGAATCATTCTATTATTAATAACACCCTATCAACTACATATGTTTCATCGAATTCACGAATCGTCAGGTTGATTTGTGTTATTAATGAACGATTCCTTCAGAGTGTTTATCATATCTTTCGATACAGAAAATAATGAATAATATCATATCTCCCTCTCCGATCTGTGAGATAGAAGCGTTCTTGCTTTGTCGGTCAATACATTTATGTATTGGTCGAGAGAGGGAGATATGATATTATTCATTATTTTCTGTATCGAAAGATATGATAAGGAATCGTTCATTAATAACACAAATCAACCTGACGATTCGTGAATTCGATGAAACATATGTAGTTGATAGGGTGTTATTAATAATAGAATGATTCCTTTTTAACATTCTTTAATTGGCATAAAGCCTAGACGTAAGTTTCTGTCTATTACACACCGGAAACATAGTCTCCGATCTATGTGAGATAGAAGCGTTCTTGCTTTGTCGGTCAATACATTTATGTATTGGTCGAGAGAGGGAGATATGATATTATTCATTATTTTCTGTATCGAAAGATATGATAAACACTCTGAAGGAATCGTTCATTAATAACACAAATCAACCTGACGATTCGTGAATTCGATGAAACATATGTAGTTGATAGGGTGTTATTAATAATAGAATGATTCCTTTTTAACATTCTTTAATTGGCATAAAGCCTAGACGTAAGTTTCTGTCTATTACACGCTGGAAACATAGTCTCCGATCTATGTGAGATAGAAGCGTTCTTGCTTTGTCGGTCAATACATTTATGTATTGGTCGAGAGAGGGAGATATGATATTATTCAGGATATATATTTGTTTTTCCAGAAAATAGCTAACGTTTCGCCAGTATCGCCGTGTATGCTAGCCTATGACGTCACCAGAGTTGCCACCAATGACATAGTGTTCCCGTTACAGATAAAATTTCAAAAATTATGAGATTGTTTTTTGTGTAATTTGTCAAAGATAAACATAATTTAGTATAAAATAAAGTGAAATATGTTCTTTTACGATATTACCCGATAGGATGACCACATATTGTGGTATATTTTCAATGTAGTCAAATACCCTATTGTGTATTCAAATTTAAACCTTACTTCACACCTTTTTTTCATTTCTTGTGTTATTTCATTAACAAACATCTGGTTTTGTTGATTTATGGGTTATTTGTGTTTTCGATAATGTAAATACCAAATCTGTATTATTTACGTGCGTGTAATAAAATCTCACGAGTGGTAAACATCCGCATATTGGGCCATTTAACATACATATTCTCAATTATATTATTACATAAAATTGTTCAGACCGGTCTTTATGTAGAGCAGCAAGAATTTTGGCAATGAATGGCGTTATGACATACTTCTGTACATGTCGCAGACTGTTTTCCTTTCTTTAATTACATATTACAATCTTACAGAAAGATATATAACCGCGGAAAATTTATATCGACAGAACAATGCGATAAGTTATTGAGTATTATGATTTCTTTCTTTCGCTTATTAAATTTAAGATTAGGGTAATAAAATAAAATGATCTATTGAACGCGAAACAACATCGTTAACTTAATTTGGTACGTAGACTTCCGCGGTCGTGGTCCATGCTATCTGCTTCTGGGTTTCCGGGCTGGAACCGCGTCACTAGTATATCTGCCGACGTTTCGTACCCATTTGTATGGGACATCTTCAGGGCTGAACTACTGCACTGAAACTGAAACTGAAACTGAGTTTCAGTGCAGTAGTTCAGCCCTGAAGATGTCCCATACAAATGGGTACGAAACGTCGGCAGATATACTAGTGACGCGGTTCCAGCCCGGAAACCCAGAAGCAGATATCGTTAACTTGTTTTTTACTTTATTTGCATGCCATTTGTTAATTTTTAATATAAAAGTAATTGAATGAATTGTTAATAATAATAAGTTTTATTTCAAAAGCAACAGATATACAAAATATACAAGAATATGCATAGTAATCCATATACACAGTGGATTAGAAATTTACGGAAAATCGTTAAATAGGACGATTCTATGATTAATGCTGAGTCGACAATCTCAATACACAACTGCTGTATTGTCAGTTGTTAAGACATACGAGACCATTAATATTGAAAACGTGTTTCAAAAATATTTCTATTATTTTGAAATTTTCTCTGAAAAACTGTTCTTTACTGTCCAATAAAATTATTGAACACTACGTTGGTGTAATTATTTGTTTTATGTCAATATATATATATATATATATATATTTTGTCTTATTAAATATATTTTTAACTTCTTTTTTAAGTACATATGGCAACTTTAGGCCAGAATAATGTCTATAATTTAAAAATAATTATTCGTCAAATTTTGACGTTTATCAGTTTATCGTTTATTATTTTCGCTTCATTATTTACTTCATTTTGTGATATCCCAAGAAATTCGTAATGCACGCTTTCAACGTATATGATGATATGTATATAGTAATTAGGTTTTGCAATGGAAATGCGCGCTTGGCGAAAGACGAATATGTAATATGGTATTCACATCGACAGCATCCATCTATTAATACGCTTTGAAGATTGGATTGGAGACTTAGTGAAGAAGTCACTTTGTTCCCAGCCAACGTGATGCATGTAGACAAAGACATCATCGTACGATCTAAGTGTAATATTGTTAATCAGGATCCTATTTACAGCACTAGACAAATAGCCTAGGAAATATACATTCCAAGTAAGACAACAGTTTTTCGGTGCTTATGGGGCTACTTATGGACTACACACCTTAAAGCTTCAAATTTATTTTTTCCAAATAGATTAAATACAAAAGAATACGCAAATGCGTTGGAGGAGCTAACCTGTATTTTATGCACGAAGCTGCATCAGCTCATAATGCAACAAGTATACGAGTATGGCTTAGAGGATGTTTTCCAAGTAGGTAGATCGGGCAA
This sequence comes from Dermolepida albohirtum, assembly GCA_031893035.1. Taxonomy (NCBI): domain Eukaryota; kingdom Metazoa; phylum Arthropoda; class Insecta; order Coleoptera; family Scarabaeidae; genus Dermolepida; species Dermolepida albohirtum. Next base: position 5,355 of record JAVIWB010000352.1, read on the forward strand.
AATGGATCAATATCCGGATCTGCAAGATCACCAATATATGAATCTCCTTAACTCCTTTGTTTGAGTTTTTTTGAAGGAAAAAGTTTATGCGATGCTTCCGGCCAATGAAGAGGAAGTAATAAATAGAATTAGGTCAAGCCAAGAAAAAATAATTTTCTACCATGTCAATGCCTGGCCATGCATAAGTGTTGTTGCTAACGAATTAGACTTCGATTTGTTGCCGTATTCGTCAGATTTAGTACTTAGATTACCACCTTTTTCTTTACCTAAAAATACTGCCCAGGTGAGAAATTTTCTGCAGGTGAATGCTTATTTTAATTCATTTGAAATTTCTGTATTATATGAAGATACAGAGACTTTGGACCATCGTTGATCAAAATGTATCGAGGGCGAAATTCTTTTCTTTATTTGCTTTCCACGTCTTTTTAACCTACTCTCGTAAATAGAAAACGGCAAATATTAACATGAAAATAAATTGAATCATTTAGTAAATTGCCATAAATAATCCACTATTTGGTATTGTACATTGAAATAAAATAAATATGATATATTTTTTTAATTGTAAAGGGCTTTAATTACATATATTATATACTTAATATAAATAAATAAAAAAAAAGATGGAGCAATTATTAGATCATGTTTTTTTGTGTCGATGTCGTTAACGGCCTTTTCCATAACCACCGCCACCATGACCACCACCTCCACCGCCGCCACCATGACCACCTCCTCCACCACCATGACCACCTCCTCCACCACCATGACCACCGCCTCCACCACCACCGTGGCCTCCTCCTCCACCTCCACCTCCGTGGCCACCACCACCACCACCGTAAGCTCCGCCACCTCCACTTCTAATGAACCAGCCTCCAGTTCCACCATAGGAGGCTGGATGAGAAGCCTGTCCAGAGACGCTGACTACTGCGTTGAAACCATCCCCTTTGTTGGCAGTGTAGTAAACAGTTCTCAAGGTACCATCGGCATCGGCAATGGAATATTTCCCCTTAACTGAATCGCCATCGCGTGATTCTGATTGTGAGTGTTCATCACCGGTATGGTGATCTGAGACGCCGTATGCAAAATTATAGCTAGGATATGCCTGTAAACAATATAATGAAGTTGAGTTAAATTGTGAAATGTAAATTTGAAGTAGTAACATTTTGTGTAAATAACCAATCTAGTGCATTATTGAAAAAATATATCCTTTCTTAAAGAGTAACTTAGATGTATCCTTTTGAAGATATTAGTGTCGTTACTATTAGAGTAAACTTTTAAGATTTAATGTTGTATGATGAACGTATTCTTTATAAATAGTTGTTCGTGTAAAAGATGGCAATTGTTGAATAAAATCGCAAAAGTGTCAGTTTCATTTCTTTTGAAATTCTGTAATTGAAAGAGATTATACAAATGCATATAACTTACATGAATTCCAAAGTTCTAGTATACGGTATAAATAAAAAAAATATACATCCTTTTAATCAGTCTCCGTCGCATCAAAGTTACTGATTGGATTGTTATTTTAATATTGAAATGAAAGGCCCAAATATGAAACAAATTAATTTTCTCCGCGACTCTTTGACTTCAGGTGTTTCTAATAAAAATATATTAAACAAGAAATTTTAAGAATTCAATTAAAATTTTTATTCTTTATAGTTTACGTTTTTAAATCCTTATCAGAAAGAAGATTATTACCAAAGGTTTAATAACAAAGCCACGAGAAGAAGATTTTGTCTTCATAATCTAGTCAAAAATTATCTTTGTCGTATTGAGGGTGTTGTAGAAGGTACGTGTTGGAAAAGCAAGCGATAATCGGCTCTATGGGTCTTCAAAGACAAGGAAAACCCCACGAAAGTGAGACGCGGACGAAGTTCTGGCAAGAAAATGGTGGCTCTTTTTTCGGAGGCATTGGTCATCTTGCTATTATTTTGATAGAAGATCGTCGCACAGTCAATGCTGAATGGTATACAACCATTTGTTTGCTAATTGTGTTTGAAAAAGTGCGTGAGAAACGACCAACTGCTTCAAGACAATGCACCATTACACAACGCATCTCAAACATCGGAGTTTTTAGCCTCTTCACGAACGGAATTGATGACTCATTCGTCTTATAGTCTCGACCTTATGACTTTTTTTGATTCCCATACATAAAAGACAAAATGTGTGGATTGACATTTACTACCCAGGAGCGAGTGTGAAAACCTACGAAAAAACTTCCTATCTGAGGCGACTGAAGAACAATGGGTCCAATGTTTTGAAAACTGGTTTCACCGAATGCAGAAGTGCATAGACCATAACGGCGAATTTCTTGAAAAACAAAAAAAAATGATTAGATTTTTTCTTTATCATCTGCAAAATTTTTAAAATAATTTATGTATGTATGTATATATGTATGTATATAATAATAATAATAATAATAATAATAATAATAATATACTTTATTTTACTAGCTCATACAAAACGAAATAGTAACGTTAAATCATGTTATCTTAATCGACGTTTCATCACTGTTCCTCTTTTCTCTAGTAATGGCAATTCTAACTTAGCTATAACTAATTGTTTGTATAGGTATGTAGCTGGAAGGGACATTATTCGTAAATAAATCCCTGCAGCGAGCAAACCTGTCACACTTTCGATTATTCGAACAGCCTTCTTCTGTAGTACGAATATATCATCAGCATTTGCTGAATCGCCCCACAACTGAATTCCATAGCTCATTCTAGAATGAAAGAGCGCATGGTAAGCTGTTATGGAAGCTTCTCTATTTATAATGTTTCGTATTCTTCGAATAGCGTATAATGCAGAAGACAATTTATTGGAGAGGATGTCAATACGAGTTCTCCTAATTAGTCTCGTATGCAAATAAATGCACAACAATTTTGCAGATCCTGTGTTATCTGGAGTTTTATTTCGTTTGGATGTAAACGATAAATGAATTGTTTTGTCCTTTGTAAGAAGCAGACCGTTGAAAGAAAGCCACTTCGAAGCTTGATCCAACGTTTCTTCTATTTCTTTCTGAAGACATTCAGCAATTTTAACTCTACAAACAAAGGTCGTGTCATCTGCATACAATAGTGAGTAACTTCGGAAGTTCTGTGGAAGATCATTCATATACATGGAGAATAACAAGGGTCCAAGAAGTGATCCCTGTGGTATACCACAGTCCGATGTCAACATTTCACTCAGCTTCCCATTCCCATATACTGCTTGTTTCCTGTTGTTAAAATAAGACATTAGCAATTTCAGTACCTGTCTTCTGATACCCAAACGCTCCATCTTCTCACACAAAATATTTCGTCGGACACAGTCAAACGCTTTCGATAAGTCGCACATTAATGTTGTACACTTTTCCTCTTTCCATGGTATCCCAAACGGAATTTGAAACGGCCACAATAGCATCTATTGTTGTTCTTTTGCGACGGAATCCATATCGATTAATAGAAATGGTATTATGTTTGTCTAGGAATTACATTAGGCGAGATAATAAAGGTGCTTTAAGGAATTTTGAAATGTTTATATATATATATATATATATATATATATATATAAGAAATTGATATTGTTGTCTTTTTCCATCTAGCAACTTTAATACTTAATTTTGTTTATTTTTCTGAAATAACAAATACAAACATATTTGAAATGATGTTCCTGGTGGACGGCTCCTAATTTAAATTTGAAACAACGCGGCGTTTCTGAATATGAATATCGTACTTTTTACTGTTCATGCCTAAGTTTATATTTATATATATACAGACTTGTTCATTCTAGAATTAGATATGCGCTGTCCACAAGTGGAAAGAGTGCAGTTAGGTTAAAGCGCGCGAGAAAGGAGGATAGAATATCTCTCACTGGTAGTTTCGTTTTCTCCCATTTTGTATTGCAAACAACTTCCCCTACTTTCTCGCGTGCATTGACAATACATACCTACATTTTTGAATTGTATAAATTATTTGATGCATTTTATTTGAATCTTTTAATAAAATGCAACATGGCTATTTTCTTGAAATGTTTTGCCGTTTGGCGTGAAACTAATAAAATATTCTTGAAATAAATGAAATAGAAAATTCTATAAATTAAAAAGATTTTCAAACATGGCTATTTTCTTTAAATGTTTTGCCGTTTGGCGTGAAACTAATAAAATATTCTTGAAATAAATGAAATAGAAAATTCTAAAAATTAAAAAGATTTTCAAACATGGCTATTTTCTTGAAATGTTTTGCCGTTTGGCGTGAAACTAATAAAATATTCTTGAAATAAACGCGAGAAAGTAGGGGAAGTTGTTTGCAATACAAAAGTGGGAGAATAAAATATTCTTGAAATAAATGAAATAGAAAATTCTAAAAATTAAAAAGATTTTCAAACAATGAAAAAATTAAAAGAAACTTTTAAAAATCCTAGTGTAGAATACGACGAACTGTTAGAGGTTTTACGTCAACTACTTCAGATATTTGTTTACTAGAATAAGAAGGTTCACGCGAGAAAGTAGGGGAAGTTGTTTGCAATACAAAAGTGGGAGAAAACGAAACTGCCAGTGAGAGATATTCTATCCTCCTTTCTCGCGCGCTTTAACCTTACTGCACTCTTTCCACTTGTGGACAGCGCATATCTAATTCTAGAATGAACAAGTCTGTATATATATATGTGTGTGTGTGTGTGTGTGTGTGTGTGTGTGTGTGTGTATGAGAAATAAAATAAGTTGTTCATGATCAGAAACGCCGCGTTGTTTCAAATTTAAATTAGCAGTTATCCACCACGAACATCATTTCAAATATGACCAAATTTTTTATTTCAGAAGAATAAACAAAATTAAGTGTTAACTCTTAAGGTTGCTACTTGACGGAAAAAGACAACAATATTAAATTCTTATTTCATGAACTGGCAGGTATTATCAAAGCAATGACTCATTACTCAAAAAAATAATCACTAAAGTTAAGAGTGAGTAGGAAGTCTAGTATAATATGTTCCGCCCAGGTAAAAATTCGCCTCAAGCTAATTTCGTTAATGTATTTTCAATTTCGTAACGCAGACACGTTAATTAAATATAAATACGTAACTATAGAGTTGGTAATTAAATTTAAATCAGCATATCGATTATATTTCTATATCTTGACAGGGAGGATCGTGAGGTAAACAAAACAAAAACCATAACGGAGTCAGAGGAACCGGAGTTAGTAAATATATCGACTCTAAACAATTAATTCGTTATGTGGCATTAAACCGTATTAATTTCGTTGCACAATTTTGACTGCAATTAAGACTGTGGTGACAAATATTCGTTTTTCATTTTGCAATTTCACAAATTAAGAATTTTTACTTTTGTATTTCATATTCGGGATATTTTACAAAACTTAGTCATTGTTAAAAAAGTGCCAATATAATATCGATTTTATTGAAGTATTTATACGTCGTTTTGCAAGTAGTTTGTTAAGGTATTTAGCGCTGATTTGTTGCAATCAATATGTACTCTGTCAGTTAATAAAGTGTTGCTAGTATTAATATTAGTTCTAGATAGTAACTTACGTTTCTCTAATAAACGGGAATTCGTATGTAGTAAGATATGGAAATTATTAAAATATTGGTCTGTAAACTGAATAGGAATATTTTTTAACATCCTAATACGATATATTATTATCTATAATATTGAGGAAAAAATACGAAACTTTCTACGGAACTATTCTAGATTTCTTTGAATTATTTCAGATTTCTTTTGCCATGGTACGTATATACTGTACATTTATTGAAAAACAACATGGTTTAAGTTAAAAGCGATTTCTTCTTTAGATTGTCTATCTAAAAATATCTTAAAGTTGTTAATAATTTAATCTAGCAAAACATATAGAATATTTTTTATTTGTTCATGCTTTTGAAAGTAAAGGAAAATAGTTCTATTTTTATAATTATTTGATGTCGCATTTCCCTTTTCCTCTTTTGAAAATAACTGACTATTATTAAATAACTGTAATACCTTTGGTTATAGATATATTAGAAATATAAGTATCAACATAGTTCTGTTGGAATTCATTCTTTCCAAAATTGATAATATGTTTATTTTGAAAGTTTTACTTAAAAATTGTACCATTAATGAATATGAAAATTAAAAAAATTAATGAATTTTTACGTTTTTGTAATCATCAAAGAGAACTTATAATTTTAGCGAATTAGATGATTCGATTTTTCATATTCTTCCGTAGAGTTTTAAAACGTTATATAAAAAATTAGATGATGAATACTATTACAACATTTATTTCATTAGACACGTAGTGTGACAGTGCACAACAATAATCCTTTCCAAGGAGTTTATATTTAGTATTAGATGTAGCAATCAATGAAAATATCAAACTAATATGTTAATAGCGATGTATTAGTACATGTCTGTAGAGATTTGAATGCAATGGTATACAAAGATAGTAATTAATTGGCTTCCTATAATAATTTTAGTTTTACGATATGAAAAATCATCAGCGATTTCGAAGTAGTAGCGTGTGTAACTGATTTTAACTGATTTCATCCATTACATTACGATCAAAATTGCGGAAGTAATACACTTACATAATAGTCGTGTCCGTCATCTGCAGAGTGGCCACCACCTCCATGACCACCTCCTCCGTGTCCGCCGCCACCACCTCCATGCCCACCGCCACCACCTCCATAGCCACCACCTCCGTGTCCACCGCCACCACCTCCATGGCCACCACCTCCATGGCCACCACCTCCGTGTCCCCCGCCACCACCTCCATGCCCACCGCCACCTCCTCCTCCACCATGACCGCCACCGCCGCCACCGCCGCCTCCTACTGCGTATCCTCCGTAGGAAGAAAGTTGGCTGTTAGCATACGAATGTCCACCAATGCCTACTCCTCCACCATGACCTCCTCCTCCACCTCCACCACCATGTCCTCCGCCACCGTATCCACCGCCACCGCCTCCGTGGCCTCCACCACCGCCTCCGTGACCTCCACCACCACCGCCGTGGCCTCCACCACCACCGCCATGGCCTCCACCACCACCTCCGTGGCCTCCGCCACCACCACCACCTCCAGCATGAACAGCTACCACAACAGCACACACAAACACAAGCTGAAATGAGAAATGAAGGAAAATCACTGTTTAGAAAATATTGAAAAGTCCATTATATTAAAATTAATCACTGTTTATTTCTTTATATTGAAAATACTTTAAGAAAGCACACCTTGAATGCCATACTGTTGCTAGATTCACTACAACAATTGCACTGTTTTAGAAATTGCCACTTATCATCTTTTATACTAATGATGTGGTGTAATAATCAGTACATTTAGATTTGAAAAAAAATGCCGTGAAATATTATGGTGGAACCATATTACGGCATCAATTTTTAATTTCGTGCAATAATAATGGATTATATTCCAATTTTTTGGTTGGTTTAATTTATAATAAATAAATTAAAAAATTTCATGTACTAAGTCCTACATATATAACATCCTTTGCTCCTATTTACATAACAAGTCAAATATTACGTGTGTATGTTAAATATAAAATTGGGAAAAATTATGATATAGAAGCGACAAAATTGACTTTTTGGTATTCTATGTGTTTCGGCATTATGCAATGAATTCATTTTTATGCATGGCGAAAGGTGGCTAAGTGAATGCTTCTATTCTTTTAATTATATTGGTAACTAACCGCAACAATGACAAAGGTAAATATTTACTACATAAAAAGTTGTCATATCTAATAAGTAAGAATAATTGTGTTGCAATAAGAGTCGCTTGAAAATTAATTCTCAATCAACGAAAAATTAAACATTATTCATTAAGTATACAGATAACCATGAAATTGTTCGAAAATTCGTCAGGTTATTTTGGAAAGTTCGTAGCGATTTTACGTACAATTATTTGAGCGCGTCTCTGCATGGTATAGATTCTCCAAATGTATCATACGCACAGATCATCCAATAGTCGACAGCTTATAAAGCTTAACTGTAGTATGCAATGGTATTCTGTTAACAATCCTTGGCGTTTAATTTTTTTTGTTATCGAAAAAGGAAAAGTGTTAGGGAAACGGCCAATAAAACAAGTGATGTTCATGGCGGTCGCGTTGTAGCAGAATCAACCATTTACAAGTGGTTCGTTAAATGTAGAGTTAGTAATTTTTGCTTCGAAATGTGTGTCGTCAAAAACACCATGTTAATATAAAATAATGACTTTAGTTAAAAACAAACATCGCAACACTACATGACAAATAGCAGGAACCTTTTGTAGAATTCTGGGTACGTCAATAGATGTAGTGTTGAGTTCCTATTTCTTTAATAAACTAGAATTTGCATTTCGATATGCGGTGCTTTTTATAAACTCAATGATGATGACCCATGTAAAGTGCGTCCTATAGTAATATTAAATGCAAAAGATTATGAAAGTTATGGAAAATTGATTCATCATTATAATCTCCGAATACTGATCTACATCCAAAGAATATCTTTGCGTTTGGGGCATAGTTGGAAAGGAATAGCTTACTACAAGCTTCCTGAGTTTAATAAAATTATTAGTATGTTTGCTGTCATCTATGAATTTACTCATACTTGGCAAACTAAGTTTCTTTACTATTTACAAAATAAGTCGTTAAAGACCACCTTGCCTTTGTCGCAAATAGGAGTACTGCCGGGGTAAATATACAATTTTGAAGTAGTTAGTGTACGTGGAATGGTTAAATAATACTCTCGATGTACTGGAATAAATAGTTTCTTTCTAATAAAGTAATAAAAATGCAACGTGTGACATATTTCAAAGCGTATAATAAATAAAAGTTGCTTTTCTAATTCAATGTACTTTTGAATAGAAAAATGAAGTGCGGTATCATTTGAAGCAATTTCTTCGCACACTGCGCAAAAATATTTTATCTCATGTCTCTTCTTATTACTTATCATTAGTACAAACTCAACACGGTTTTGAAGACTGAGTTTTGCTCTCTGTGGGAGGTAGTGCTTCCAAATAATGATAACTGGCAAATTTTGTTTTTCTTTTCTAATAAACGAGTTAATTTCTCGCCCGATCAAGTATTTTATAAAGTTTTCTTGAAATTTTAAGCTAATCATTGTATTTAATATGTAAGCATTGTGAATGTATATTTCAAATAAATTAAGTGCATTTTTTTGGCAACGGATTTCTTTTCTCAGTGTTAAATAATAACTGAGCATTTGGTCAGGCGAATCTATACCAGGCAATTTTTGGTTATAATCTCTAACGATGTTGGGTTTTGCGACATCTTGTTATTGTTGTTACGTACATCAGTCATTTCCACATGGTGCAAATTTGAAATACATCTTTCCATTTATACGCATGTACCGGCCCTTCTGTTTTCCAAACAACCTATTTCCTCTTCAAATTCTTTGAATCTACGGGTTTGTAATTTCCTTCCTCGTAATGTACTACATTCATAAGTATTGAGAAGTGTTAGTTGATTTATCGAATAAAAAGAATTATAAAAGTTAGAACAATTTATATCCTTTGTTTAAGTAATCTTCCATCAAGTGTTGAACTATCTGCGTTGCATGATCAATTTTTTTTGTTAACTTATCTGCAGATGCTACGAAATTGTCTGCAAAATGAAGAAATTGTAGACTTAGTTGAAACTAGTTGTGGCCAATATAACATCGCTACAATGGCAGATTATAAAATTCGCATGCACCCCAATAATGTTCGATAGTTGAAAAATTGCATGGCAGTCTTAGAGGAAAGACGGCTTGATATTATTTTGCCTGTTGTTTTCTTGTAGAGTGTACAAGCTATTTTGTTCAACCAAAAATGTCAAAAATTTTACTAGTTTGGTAATAGTATGATCGGTTTTGTTGAACCTGGACTTTCGTCGAGAGAAATTTTTAGAATCTTCTATTTGTACATCAGTTCAATCGTCATCTTTGCTCTGCATTGTGAGTGTGCATTATTGTCTAGTATTGAATCGCTTGCTTATTATAAATTCCTGAATTATTCTAGTTCTTCATCACTAAGAACCTTTCTGTCACGCCTTTGTAGAAGGTGATAAGCGGTGTGCACTAAAGCAGCTTTATGAAAAGACATACCAATAATGCAGCAACGGCAAGGATTTCTCTGTGCGAGATCGATTTGTGCATGTGTCAGCTGTTTACCTACGAGTTATCTTGTAGCTGCCATAGTAACAAAAAATGTTATTTCACACTCATGTTTTTGTTGCTAGAAATTAATATTTGCATTTATATATACATAATAATGTAGTTTAATTTTTAAAAGCGAAAGCATGTAAAACCAATCTGTAGAAATAGAAACACTATATGGCTCTCGGCGGCGAACGTGTTAGATCAGACTGGTAACGGATCATGGTGGAGAAATGGAAGTGGTCTACGCTGATATTTTAGTCGACTTTCTGATACTATAGGTCATGTTGTTTGACTAAAAAAATGTGCTTAGGTTTTACTAAATTGTCATTAATGCATTAATGCACAGTTATCTCTTGCATTGATCAAATGATGTATATTTTAACTTCAGATCAACTTCGGGAGTCTCGTCAGTCTCAAAACTACGACCATTATTACTTAATTTATTTATTAACGACATTTTATACTCTATTCCGTATTTAACATTGACGTATTTGAATGACGTGAACCTTTACCAGAAAGCTGATTGTGATGCTGATATTGGGTCATTACAACTAAACCCAAATTTCATATGAATGGTGTACTAATAAAAAATTAGTATGTGTCGATACACAACATTTACTATAAGAGTGAGTTACGTTGTCTTCCTTTTATATCAATGACTTAGTAGTCTCTAAAAAACGAAAACTGAAAGATCTAGGTATAAAATTAGACAGTTGTTCTAGCTTTGTTCGATATATTGATAACATCTGTACCTTAGTATGTAGATTCCGGGGCTTCGTCATGGTAATCTCTAGGTAGTTTCGAAGCGTCTTACCTTAATATCTTTCCACAATGCTTTTGTTCGCAGTAGACTTCAGAAAGGATTAATTACGTGGTACTCATACTATGAAGTAGGTCACCACAACTTAAAATGAACTTATTTTTTTCTAAATTCTTTTAATTCTGAAATATTTAGCGTTTAAAGTGAATGGTGTTCATCCTGAGCGAAGCTCTAACGTGGGCCAATGTGCAATCGCTTAGGACAAGACTAGAAGAAATGAGTGCTTTGAGAAGAAATGGTTATGAAGACATTGATTTGAAGAGATTGATTTGTGGTGATTGACTGTGATTTCTTGTAATCATAGGTTTGCTTTCGTGCCTCGTTTAGTGAAGAGACACTGCGTTATATTTTCTGCCTTGACGTCGCGCGGTCTAGTGCTATGTTGAGAGCATCTTATGTTTATTCGAATATTACTAACGAAGATATTTTTGTTTAATATCTGTTTTTACTTATACATCAGTGGAACTTCTATTCTTTACTTATATTTAATGTTGTATATTATTCTTAACGTATCATTTTTAAACTTTGAATTATGGTCTTGTTACGCTCCGCATATATAATAATTTCTTATATCATGTTTTTTAAATTAATTTATTTTAATTTCAAGATAATTAGATTTTGAATTATGAAATTATTGTTTATTACTTATTATATTGACATTATTTATCCTTTATATATTTCGGATGCGAGATCTTTTGTTTTCGTCATGTACGGTTAGGCTGTAATAAATCAACCCTTACCGTGTCGTTTTCTAGGAAGCCGAATACCTAGAACTGGTAATTTTCCATTGATTAAAATTTAATATTAATTCCGCATATTGATATCTAAATGCAATAGAAATTCAAATATTAATCCTTCTATTTTTCACACAGAATACATGTGCACTATTCTGTCTAGATATCTATCAGTTAGGTATCTTAGGTATCTTATATTGAAATTGATATCGCAATTTTAATTTATGCCAATATCTCTAGCGCGCCAATTTCTAGCGTGCCTATTCTTTTTTGCTATTGGTTGATTCAAACATGACCAGTATCCTACCCTTCAGCTACCGGTTGTTTCTTAAAAGCCCCTGCGTGTAAGACACAGTGACTTCCACCATGGCCCTCACAAAAGCCACACGCATACCTTCGACGTGTTCGTGAAGTTAAGTTTTCCCGCGCAATTAGCGTCCACGTGTTTATTTTGCGACCGCAAAATATACATAACATCCTGGCCCAGGATATACACACACAAACCACAAGTACTTTACGTATCGTCCGATACATATTTTAATCTAACCCTTTTTTATATTTTCTTAAACAGCTTTATATCTCTATTTTTACGTCTATTACAGCTTTGCCATTACGCTTATCTTGTTTCACTTATTGCTCCCGATCTTATTAATTATCTTTGTTTAATATATTCAAGTTTAAAGAATTAAATTAAATTAGTGAATAAAATTTTAAAGGCAATCCTATTGTTTTATTTCCACTAACATCTTTCTTTCAGCTTGGCACACGTCCTGGACTTTTGATGCTCATTGTACACAATTACTAATTATTAACTCCTTACATTACTTTCTTTTTTATTTGCATTTATTACAGTGCTTCAGCTAGCCGGAGACGCGCTCGTAATAAATTTACGAACCATCACGTGCAAATAAACATTTTCTATTAAATAATATTCTCCTTTATTATTTATTATCGAACTAATGGAGGTAATATTCTAAACTGGTGATTTATCTATTAGGTACTAATAAATATTATTATTACATGCATGTATATTCTCAGGTATACGTTCGCAAGATATCTTGAGGAACGACAGAGATTAATATTTATTTCTAGTACATAAGTATTGATATAATGGAATTATAAATTGTTTGTTTTATTTATAAACGAATAAAAATGGTCTTTATAACCAACGGAGCGATAAATTACTTTCAGATCCTTTTCTTCCTTTTAGTTTCTGTCAACGTGCTATATACATACATGTCAACCGTAATTTAGAAGCTTTTTGTTGCGATTACTGTTGAACTTCACGGTATTTATTATTAACATTCAGAAGTCTGTTTATATTAAAGAAAAAAATCGTTGTTAATGATGTGCTGTATATTTGATACATTTTTTACAATAACTACTCGTAACAAGCAAAATAGTATACTAAATATGTAATGATTAGTATTGAAATGTATCAGAAAAATCTGTTAAATTTTATTAATAAACTAGAAAAAACAAAAGAAGGGAGTTATAGTGCAAATAATAGTAATAGAGATACACAATACCGGGTTGATGCATAAGTTCATAGTGTTTTTATTGAACACAAAATTTATTAATTTTTTAACAAAATATATATATATATATATATATATATATAAATATATATACGAATTACTCAAGAATTTATGGTTCTCCATTATTTTCGATTGCCTTCAAATGATTTAACGATCTGACAATATTTAGATTCCACGTCTAAAGAAATCCCGTACTTTGGAACTGAAGAAGTCGTTAATGGTGAAGCGCGACATCGTTATTAAAGTAAATTAAAAGTTATAAGGTTACAAAAGTAGATTACAAAGAGATGGAATCTGGCGGAGGAAGATCAGGAAAATAGAATGGATGTGAAATGACCTTCCGAGCCACTTTTTAATAGCTTTTGTAATGTTAGCACCATTAATGAGAGCGTTCCATGCTACACAATGACTTGACAAAGCCTTTACGGTATTTTCCTTGAAAGCGTCCCAAGTCCATGGAGTTATTGACAGTAAATCTCAACAGCGTAGGTTACGTTTCTCGGAGGCAATTCATAATAGATGACGTCCTCTTTGTCCCACCAATATATCAATTGACTTATACGGGTGAGTATTAGATTGTCCTCGAGGGGGACGCCTTTTCGATAGGGTAAAGCTATTCTTTTCTGTTTTTGATATAAACATGAAGGCAACATTTTCATCAATTGTTATTGCTGCCAAAAATGGTGGAATGAAAAGAGATGATGTTGTGGACGAGTTAGTAAAAAGACGCAAATTTTTACATGGAGATTTTTATCGTTTGCGATCAAAATATGCGACAATCAAATTATTCAGTATATAAATTTAACCCATGAGATCTAAATGTCATATTAGATTAATGTCCACATCGTAAGACACAGGTTATCGAGAAAAACAATGGTACTGTCAGAAAAGGGCTCGGATCGATAGGCATGTTAATTATTGCGAGATAGAAGAAAGTATGGGAATTCATAGACCGACGATTCGTACTATTCTGAGTGAACACTTTCCAGAGAGGATGATTTGTTTCCTTTGAGCATCCGATATCTTAACCGATGACGATCTCGTCATATTAATAGTATGTTGATAGTACATGGATATGTTACTCAGGGCTGATGGGTAATTGGTGACGAAACGTCGATTTACTATTATGAGATGACCATTAAATTATTGAACAAAGTTTGACTCTTTGGAAATGAAGGCTGTCTGTGTCTGTAAAGGAAATATTCGTTCTTGCACGAAATCAGACATCTGGATTTTCCACCGCGACAATTTTCCGATCTATTGCTTTGATATTTCAATCGAGTATCAACAAAAACTAAGATGAAGGTGTTGGAAAATTGACTCTACAGTTTAAATATCGCTTCACCATTCACCAGTAGAATCTCCTTAGGGCGTGGCATGATAATGTGCTCAATTTTTATAAGAGATGTGTAAGAGTTGGCGTGGTGACCGGTTTCAAAGAATGAGCAAATGCATAGATTTTTGTGGAAATTATTTCAAATGATTTTGAAAGTTAAAGCTCTACTGCCAGATTGTCGTAGTAACTTTTGTATTAATTTGTTTTTTGATAGTTTAATACACTAGCCTTGATAAGTAAATGAGCACCCAGAAAACGATATTTATATATCATTGATATATTTTAAAGAAGCTTTCAGTACTAACGTACTAACAAATGATTAAAATTTCAGAAAGGTACATTCAATTACTTAAGAGCATTGGCAATCAATCAAATGTCACTCTAAAGCATACTTATAACGTTATCTATTTTTAGTAGAATAGAGTGCCTCCTATTCAACAGAATGCGAATCATGTAGGACATGGTGTCGCTATAATTGCCCTGTATTGGCGAAGATGGGTAGAAAATAATGAGGAACGACGACTTTTACGGCCCAGACGTTCCAGACGCACCACCGAGATCATGAGAAAATGGTGCTCTGCAACTTACAGGTCTTAGGGATTGTTGTTTGTTGTTATTTGTACAAAATTTCCAATGTGATGTATATATTGAAGAATTAAATCTTTTGAACTTAGATTCACAGACCGTTTCCTTGTTTACCCCCTACCTCCACGCCATAAATTGCGTAGTATAACGAAAGGTTGCGCTGGAATCAGGAATAGAATTAACTCGTCTTTAGTGACGAATTTAGATTTTGTTTATGGGCTTATGATAGTTGTAAAATAGACAGAAGACATTACGGAGAAAGAAGACACTTGTACTTTTCTGTTCAGCGTCATACGGTTCTTACTTAAGGTATGATGTTGTAGAGGCTGTCGTGGAAGTAAATTTTTCCTAATAGTAATTCAAGAACTATTGGGTTGGCAACTAAGTACTTTCAGTTTTTACTGATAGAGAGCGTTGCTTTATTTTTTGTATAAGGTATGTTATTGCTGTACTTTACCGTTTGTCGCGTGATACTAGTCATATTGACGTAACTTCAGAAGCAAGTAGTGCGTGATTTTTATTAAAGCTATTAGTTGTGGGTTAATTTTAAATGGAGTGCAGAAACGAACATTTTCGACATATTTTACTATTTTATTTCCGTAAGGAAAGAAAGCTGCTGCGGCTCACAAAAAGATATGTGAAGTTTATGGTGCTAATTGCTTAACAGAGCGCACGTGTCAGAATTGGTATAAAAAATTCCGTTCTGGAGATTTTTCCTTCAAAGATGAGCAACGTTCTGGTCGGCCTACTGAAGTTGATGATGACCAAATCAAAGTCATAATTGAAGAGGATCGTCATATAACTGTTCGAGAGATTGCGGAGAGGCTACATGTATCGCACACAACAATTGAACAACATTTAAAATGTCTTGGGCTAGTTAAGAAGCTTGATATTTGGGTACCTCACGAATTGAAAGAAATTAATTTAACACAAAGAATCAACTTTTGCGATATGCACCTTAGACGTAATGAAACCGACCCTTTCTTAAAAAGAATCATCACCGGTGATGAAAAATGGGTTCTGTACAGTAACATAGTTCGAAAACGATCATGGAGCAAACACGATAAACCAGCTCAAACCACATCGAAATCTGAATTGCATCCAAAAAAGATCATGCTGTCAGTTTGGTGGGATTACAAAGGTGTTGTGTTTTTTGAGCTGCTTCCAAGGAACCAAACATTCAATTCTGATGTTTGCTGTCAACAATTAATAAAACTGGATGAAGCAATCAAAGAAAAACGGCTAGAATTGTCAAATCGGAAAGGTGTAGTTTTCCACCAAGATAATGCAAGGCCTCACACATCTTTGGCAACTCGTGGGAAACTATTGGAGCTTGGCTGGGAAGTGATGCCACATCCCCCATACAGCCCTGATCTAGCACCATCTGATTACCATTTATTTCGAAGTTTGCAGAATTCTTTGAATGGTAAAACTTTCACAAATGACGATGACCTTCACTCGCACCTGGTTCAGTTTTTTGCTGATAAGGACCAGAAATTTTATGAGCGCGGAATCATGCAGCTGAAAGAAAGATGGCAAAAGGTCATTGAGCAAAATGGAAAATATATAATTGATTAAAAACTATTCTTTGTTTAAAAAAAAGTGTTTTATTTTATACTACAAAACCGAAAGTACTTAGTTGCCAACCCAATATTAAACACGACTCATTATGTTAATAATGCTACTATGGAGTTTCTATAATGTCAATATTGAGCGCTTACCATTGAGACAGAGGGTTAATAATTGACAATCACGTAGATGTTCTTTAGCAAGGATTTTAGAAGCTAGGGATAGTTATCTCTTGATTTGTATGCCTGTATAGACTGGTTGAATGTGTGAGAAAGAGACGAGGGTGGACGCATTATCAGTGTTTATATAAATTGTTACGATCACATTTTGTCGAAATTTTCATCGTTACTTAATACGAATCAAATATATATTTCCTGAATTTAATTAAAATATACTATCCTTTGTGTTCATTTATTTATGGCGGTCAGTATACTTTCTTGTTTTTATAAAAACAATATATGTATTATTTTTCATCTAATATAGTTTAATTCAGAAGTTACTGTAATGTAAAAAAATATATACTTTACTGAAGGTAACGCTATATTGTTTGTTAAGACGTTTAATAAAGAAAATTTAAATAATATATGTATGTAATGCTGAAGAACGAGTAATTAATTGAGAGCAGTGCCCTCTGTGGTGCGTTTTCCTATTTAAACTTTTACGAGAACTATTTTTCTTGAACATAAAATAGATTAATTCATATCACAAATTACAGGTAGCACTTTTATTTTAAAGGTATCTTTTTTATAGAATACGTACGTATTCAAATAAATGCGTGGCTCAGATTTTTAAGTGTTTATACATTATTTTTCAATATTTCATTTAGTGTCTTCATTTCTGTCGTTCAGAAATAATACAACTTTGTAGAATTTTAGCTTCAAATTCAATCCTAATAAAACTTTAGCAGTGAAATATTGTTTTTGTTCAAATTTTTTATTACTAAAATTGCGAAAATTGCTTTAATTCTGTCGGTAAATGCATTAATCTAAGATTACTTATAAAAACAATACAGTTTCCATATACGAAATACAATTTTAAATAGTTTTGTAACGATACAATTCAAGAAAAAAATGCAAATATTACAAAACTATTATATTATATGTCCTACATAAATTATTATATTCTGTTTCAGATCGTATAAAATTACTAAAAACAGATAGGTTTTTTTCAAATTTATGACTACGCGTGAGTGATTTTCTAATATGGTGAATACAAGTTCTATTACTTAAAATAGCGTATTTATTTTTAACGGTTGAAATATGTATATTGTCTAATATCTAAAATATAATTTGATTCCGCATTTTTGGCGGTTTAATACATACTATTTTCTACACGTTGAATAATTTACGAACAAGTTTTGTTTAAATAAAATATACGTTTTATTGGTGTACATAAGAAAGCTGTTTTTACTAGCTGCATTTTAGAACATAAATACATTCATTGTTTTTTCTTTGAACGTCCAGTTGTAACTCTCACGACTATGGGAGCGATGTTGTGAATTTAGTGTGTATAAAGTATTCTATGGCATTATTACTAACCCTTTCTCACTGGTAGAGGAACAGAAGTGTTGATTGTTCCGTTTCGACACTGAAGGGTAGAGGGGGAGGTTTTATGTATTTTGATCGAGTAATGTATCATTACATTTACTGATGCTCTAATGGACAATGATAAGGAAATATCATTCTTCAATTAAGTCAAGCTGATCTATTGTTATTGCTTTATGCAATGTTACTAATGCGGCGTAATTATTTGACGGATTTCTTTTGTAGTTTTCTTTATTGTACTGAATATGTTTCGTCTCATATGAATTATGCTTTTGTAAATGATTAATTTTATTATATGCATTAATTGATTTTAAGAATATTTTATATATAGTGTGTATAATAAGAAACGCTGGTTAATGTTCCTATTAAAAAAAAGTTATTAGAAAAATTATATTAAAAGTACATCTCATAGATGTACTCCAATATTTAATATGGCGTCCAGTTTTCCTAATAATTTGTAGACAATGAGTGTCATATCTTCTTCATATTCCGAGAAAATTGGGAATAATATTATATAATTTTATATATACGTTTCGGCTTCATGGAAGTCCAAACATTTTCAATTGCGTTGGTGTCTGGGGACTGCGAAGGCCATTTCATTGATGTACACATACACAATTTGCTTCTATGTTTTGGATTGTTGACTTCGCGTAATTAATACTGTTGTTTGAAAACCATTCTTTCGTCGACTTTAAAAGTCTTTTGGCTCAATTTTAATATTCATTTCGCGTTTAAAATGTCGGTAAATACACATAGAGTTTATAAACTTCACATGTTTAAGCAATCCTAGATAAGAGACTTTATAGAGTATTGTACAATGTTGTAAATTACCCTCTTTTTCCGTCGACTATGTCTTCGTTCAAGGCGACCAGGTCTAGAAAGATGATTTATCTTTAAACACAAAGTCGGATCAATCTCTGCCGGAACTTTCCTGTGCCCAGATTATACGTGCTCGTTGATCTTTATCGAACAGCGACGGCTTAATAATTGTGCTTTGATAAGCGATATCGTGTTCTTGTATTCTGCTGTCAATTGTCACTAAACTAATATTTATATTCCATTGGCTAGTTTGGATTGTCATCGATGGAATGTCAATTGAAGTTTTTCTCAAATCAACTAATAATAGCCATATCTTGCCGCTTTATTGTAAAGCGGCTTTGTCCGCATGCTAAATTACCGTCTATACTTTGGGTGTGTTGGTAACTCTTTATCTATTGTCCAACGAAGACTTCTGATTGTACAGCGGCCACTGCAATTTTCATTTTAGGACGTTTATAGTGCTCACAAAAAACACTGCTTCAAAACGTTTTCTATGCGCTGCACTCATTTTAACAAAAACTTCTATATGCGTTACATACAAACGATAACTGAACTAATGAACTAAAACTGACTAGGCTTATTAGAGGGACGATATTTGTATCTACTCTTTCGGTTTCATTCTGCCATTAACTTTCCCTTCATAGGATATGAGCCTGTGTTTCTTATTATACACACTGTAATTATCGAATGATTATTTCTTAGAATATTTTCGATACCTATATGATTACAACTTTGGTTTATTAAGCTTGTATTCTTTTATTATATCCTATTGTTCAACAATTAGAAATAGCCACTGTAACTCAGATATACATACTCGTACATGACTGAATATCTAGTTAATCGTGGGCAAATTGATGTCATATATATATATATATATATATATATATATATATATATATATATATAGGTATATCGCGTGCATTTGATACTACGTATATTCATATCAAAGTGAAACTCCTACTTTTCACTTTCTCTTTTATAATTGTTACCGTCATATTTATCTAAAGATTTGCTTACATCCATTATAATGGACATGCACCATATGAAAATATAAATATCTCTGTTGTTCCTCAGGGTTAAATCTTTTACCATTACTATTTTTAATATAGTATGTATATATATTAATGATCTTTTGACATCATTACCTTGTTCTGCCATAGCCTAAGCTGATTTAAAAAATTATTCGTGTATTTCTAACTTCTGTGATGTGAAATTTCTTCAATACAATCTGAATGTAATTGCTAACTTGTATACGGCAAATAAATTAACACTTGGTGGTGGAAAATAATTGATTCCTTACAATAGAAGTTATGATGTACTAGGACAACTTAACATCAACAGAAACCATTTCGAATTGGGAGTTATTTTTGATTAACGCCTATCTTTTGTATCTCACATTAATGAGAAAATCTTAGAATCAAGGACACTGGGCTTTGTTTTAAGAAACTACGAAGAGTTCACTGATGTTAACTTGATAAAGACAAAGCGTAGATTAGGTTGTTAAAAGGAAATTTGTGTCAAATTAAGAAGTAATAAATAGTGGTGCGTGGGCATCTGAGAAATATACGAAGGTAATTTGACAAGTAGTGAGAATGGAAAAGAAAAACGAATTTTTTAAATACAAAATAATTTTTATTTTTCAATATATTCTCCTAAAAGAGCAATACATTTATTCCAACGGTGCTCCAATGCTCTTATGCCATCTCTAAAATGTGATTCCGGAAGGCTTGCATAATACTCATTTACGAAGATGAAAAGCTCGTCGTTAGACGAAAATACCTATAATAATAATAACCTAGGGCCGTTTTCAATTTTGGAAAAAGGTGGAAGTCGGAAGCGACTAGATCCGGCGAATAAGGCGCATGCGGTACTAATTGGAAATACAACTCGTGGATTTTGGACATCGCAACTGTGCTGGAATGCGTGGGAGTGTTGTCTGGGTGAAACAGAATCTTCTTCTTTGCCTTTCCTGGCCCTTTAGCATGAATCTCAACATTTAATTTTTGTAGAAGTTCTGCATAATATTGTCCGTTTATTGTGGCACCTTTCTGAAGGTAATCAATGAGCAAAATGCCCTTTGAATCCCAAAAAATTGATGCCATCACCTTGTTTGCCGATAAAATGGTTTTCGCTTCCTTTGGAGGTGCAGAACCACGTTCTAACCATTGTTTTGACTATTGTTTAGTTTCGAGTGTACTGTAGTGTATCCAAGTTTCATCGCAAGTAACAAATCTCCTACAAAAATCAACCGGATTTCGCTTATAAAAGTCCAAACACTCATTGGAAATGCGCAAACGAGTGAACTTTTAACTAGTCGAAAGTAATCGCTGCACCCATCTTGCCGAAAGCTTGAAAAGCCCCAATTCTTTCGTTAAAATGTGATGTACGTGTTCTGTTGAAATGTTTACCATGTCTGCTATCTCTGTCACTTTGAGTCGACGATCTTGCGTAAAAATATTATGGATTTTTATAATCAGTTCTTTAGAAGTGACGATTTTGGGTGCTCTAGAGCGCGCTTCATCAACACAGCTTTGTTATACCACGTTTAAATTCATTTACCCATCTACTTATTGTGGCGGATGATAGAGCAGATTCACCTAATGTTTTCCGTAACTCGTCTTTTATTTCGGTAGCTTTCATACCTTTAATTGCGAAGTATTTAATCACCGCACGATACTCTGCTTTTTCCATTTTAACAAAACGACGCGTTGCTTCTTTATCAATCAGCTGTCAAAAATAAACTAATTAACCGATTTATCTAAATATCGGAATGTAAACATATATGTAAATAGGCAACTTAAATTATAGTGCATTTGTTTTACCAATTAGAGCGCCACGTATGTGTCATTCTCACTACTTGTCAAACTATCCTCGTCTTAACATCAACAGAAACCATTTCGGATTGGGAGTTATTTTTGATTCTCGTCTATCGTTTGTATCTCACATTAATGAGAAAATCTTAGATTCAAGGACACTGGGCTTTGTTTTAAGAAACTACGAAGAGTTCACTGATGTTAACTTGATCAAGACAAAGCGTAGGTTGAGTTATTAAAAGGAAATTTGTGTCAAATAAAGAAGTAATAAATAGTGAGACGTGGGTATCTCAGAAACATAATTCTGAACACGCTTTTGAAAGAATGTTAAGGTTGGAAATAATAACACTGTGTAATGAGATATATTTTAAAATTGAAACTGATGTTTTGCCATCAAATAAAGCTGACTATAAAACTATACATTCTTGGAATAAATAAAATTTCTGTTCTGCTCTGGAAAAATTAATTGTCGCTATTATTATTTTCTCACATATTTACTGATATATAAATATAAGGTTTTCCAATAGGGATGATATGATTTTGAAGTGACATTTCGGCCATTTGTAATATGGCCATATTACAAATGGCCGAAATGTGGTGATAATCGTCTAAGTGAGCTCGCTATTCGTCGAATTGTTAAAAATTTTGAGGTTACATTTTCTTTACATAATTTTCAAGTGCCAATAAGACAAAGAACCGCTCGAAGTAATGCAAATATTGCTGCCGTTCAGGCAAGTGTTACTGAAGACCGTAATTTGTCGATTCCAAGACGTTCTCAACAATTGCGACTGTCGCAAACTACAACCTGGCGGATTTTGAGAAAGGATTTGGGTTTGCATCCCTATAAAATTGTTCTCGCTCAAGAACTGAACTTATTGGACCACCGTAAACGTCGTGAATTTGCTGATTTTGCCTTGGAACAAGTTGAAAACGATAACGATTTTTTTAAGAAAATCATCTTCTCTGATGAAGCTCATTTTCATATGGATGGTGTGGTAAATAAACAAAACTGTCGATTCTGGTGCGAAGAAAATCCACGAATTATTTATGAAAAACCATTACATTCACCTAAATTGACAGTTTGGTGTGGTTTTTGGTATGGTGAAATCATCGGTCCGTACTTCTTTCAAAATGAAGCTGGTAACACCGTTACTGTCAATGGAGAGCGGTATAGATTGATGATAACCAACTTTTTATGGCCGACATTGGAAAAAGTTGATCTTAACAACGTTTGGTTCCAACAAGACGGGGCTACGTGCCACACAGCAAATGCAACAATAGAATTATTGCGAGAAAAGTTTTTTAGATTCGATTATTTCAAAAAATTGTAATATTGAATGGCTCTCAAGAAGTTGTGATTTAACACCATTAGACTATTTCTTGTGGGGTTATTTGAAGTCATTGGTCTATCGAAATAAACCAGACTCTCTTCAGGCTTTACAAGTCAATATTGAACGTGCTATTCAGGACATACGACTAGATTTAGTGGAAAAAGTGCTCGAAAATTGGGTTCATCGAATTCGTTCCTGCAGAAGAAGTCGTGGAGGCCATTTGAATGACGTTTTATTTAGAACTTAATTGTATCGATTGTACTTCACATTAAATAAAAAAACTTTTGAATTTTCTTAACAATAAGTGTTTTTTTTTAAAGAAATCATATCACTCTTATTGGAAAACCTTGTACGATGATGTATAAAAGGGATTCCATTACTTCAACTAAACTAATTTACTCCTGAAGGTATGTGTATTAATAGCGTGTAATTATCTAGATTTGTAAAACATATGCTTTATGTCATATAAATGAAATATTCTGATATGAATTGTTTAAATATTTATTTGATAAATTTTGAAGCAATACTTCATGTATTTGGCAAAATAATTGTGACTATGAAATGTAGGCTACTATACAATTTCTTTATGATGCTCTAATTATCTTTATTAAAATTTCTTTTTTTATTTACTTTTTAATTTGTTTAAATTTTATTAGTTTGTCCCCTAGTTATTTTTATATCTTTAACAAAAATTTGTTTTCTTAGAATTTATTTATTTTTATGTTAAAAGGTTAAAAGTGCAAGATTTAGATGAATGCAGGTATGCATACGTCAATAAATTTTTCATTAATTTAAAAAATTCTTCGAATTGCCTTAACTGTTCTTTCAAAAATAAAACACGATAAAATTAAGGCAAAACACTATCTATTAAAAATAAATTTTTAATTTATCTTTATTTGTACAAAAAATAATATATCTTCAGTTTTATAGAACCAATAATCTTTTAGATATGATGGGAATCATAGATGTAATTAAGTCTTTGGTACACTCCTTTTTCAGCTCGTTCATATTCTCCTTTCACAAGACCACCATCACGAATTTCATGTTGAGATTTATGATCGTCTGTATGGTCATCTTTTACACCATATTCGAATTGGTATTTCGGATAAGCCTTGAATTATAACACAAGAAATTGACTTTTGCTAGTTGTTAGAAATTATGAGAAAGCAAAATATATCATTTTTTTTGGGGTAAGCAGAAATAATCTATCCGTACTACCACTCATCATTATTTAGATTAATAATATTTCAGAGAAATATATAAAAGTTGGACAATTATTAAAAAAAATAGTTAAAAATAAAATTTCCTAAATATAAAAATTAAGCAAAATTTTATGCAAAAATGTAGTTTTTCTCATTTTACTATGTTATTGATGTAACAGCAGTTGCAGTCGATGTTTTTTAAAATGTTTGTGAAATGTTCATTTCCCTAATCACCAATAATTGAATAATCATGAGTGGTGGTATACCTTGCTTAGATAAGAAAGAAATTTACATAAACATCATGTCCACCGTCACCTCCGTAACCACCTCCTCCATAACCTCCGTATCCTCCCGCTACAGCTAAGGTCACCAAAAGACACAAAAGAAAGATCTGCAAGAATACGAAAACGCACTTTAATCGTGTTCATTAACATTTTAAAAATGTACGCTCTACCTTCGCCAAAATCATTTCGATTCGTTAAATTTCTAATGCCAAAATGATTGGGTTAACCGCAAATATTTTGTTTATATAGTTGTCGGCCAGTATCGGTCACGGTATCGACTCATTTGGCGGCAAGTTTTCGATATTTTTTCGCATGTTCTGTCTCAAGCGGCGATTTGCGTCGCTTGAAAGTAGTTCAATGTATACGTAATTGGTTAAAAAACATTCCGGGTCTGGTTGGGTGTCTTTTTTTAATCAATTTGATAGTTACGAAAGGGTGAATTTACACGGTTTAGTATATGCTCAAATGTGCCTGTGTATTTGTACGCGAAACACCTTGGCTTTAGTTTAACTTTCAAATAAGAGAATTGGCACTAATTATATGTAATACACGCGCCTATTAATGTATGCGAAATAGATAAATAAACATTGATATACGATTACATAGATTGGTACATTATAATTACATGATTCTTTAGAAAAAATGAATAATCCAGATTTTTAAAAATAGCATCGTTTAAAATTTTAAATGAAGTTTTTGTATTATTTTTTAGTTTCTTTATATATTTTTCGTTTCAGTTCACGGTCTTTTGAGGTTTTAAATTGATCCCATTGTTTTAATATTTTGAAATATAACCATGTTTTCTACTCAGTGTTCTCATTTATTATTGTTTTATTTTTCACATTCATAACCTTTCAGCACATGACTGGATATTGATTAATACAAGATATTTATTTTGTTGGAACGTAATTCAAACGGCTTCTAAGTAATAATAATAATAATAATAATAATGTGTATATTTGCCCAACAGATCTTTACAATCCTATTATAAGCAACTTTTAAGTCTAATTACTTCTGCTTTGACTTACAGTGAACACCAAATTTTCTAAATACATTAAATACTAATTAACATTAAATACTTATTTGTAAGATCCACCACCATAAAAAGTATAGACACACTCATACACTACAAACACTGACGTAAAATCGTTGGTAAAGGACTATAGTTTATATCCACGGCTGTTAAATTATTAAAGTTATTACATATTCGGTAGACAGGCGATCCAATCAGTACATTTGTCCTTGGAATGGGCAGGCGAAAGGTGTTCGTTATACTAGTGGCTTGCCTGGGAACCAAAAAGTTTATCTTTGCCAGAATTTCAGGTGCGTCAATTCTATTATGCAGAAGAAGGTAAAAATTTTATATCATTGCGGTGTCTACGGCGCTTTAATGGTTCTATATTAAATATAGTTAGTAGATTAATATGGCTGTAGCCCCGAGGAGGATAGTTCCCAAACTGGCGAAAGAAGAAGTACTATAGAAAACACCTTTGCACTAATTCCAGCACATGGATATGTGTTTTATAAAGAGGTGACCACACCAATGACGCATATTCGAGTTTCGACCTAATAAAGGCAAAATAAAGTGGTAGTATGTATGCTGTCGATTGACGAGAAGGACTTGGTGGTGGTTCTAATTATAAACCCAAAGTTTTTAGTTTTTAATGCAGCATTGGATATATTATCTATATGGTTATTGAATAATAATTTGGAGTCTAATGTAATACCCAAATCCCTAATAATCTGGCATTTTTCTAGGTAAGCGTTGTTCAAAGTGTAATTGAATTCAATAGAGGAACTTCTACGAGTGAATGAGACGCAGAAATATTCAAGCGAAGTAATTTACTCGATTCATAATTTTGTCGGAAATCAGGACTATTTAACACGTTCAGTGCTGATGGCGTCGAAAGACGTCATCCGCCTCTTAAGTAGCAGGCGCATGACGTCTTTCGACGTCATTGACACGGTCGGATAGAGTGTTTCAGTACGCTGTTAGCCTGTGAGTGGAGGTGTTGTGCGGTTGTCAGCCTCTAGTATACTCACGAATTGTGCAAAAAGTGTTGTTCGTTTGGGTTCAACATGGACGGAAGTCAGGCAGGCCCTTCGAGAGTTAATAAACGCAGGAAGGTAGAAAAAACCTTTCGCTCGAAAAGTCCTTTGAATCAAGAGCAAATGCTAGAATTATTATTGGATTCTGATGATGATAATAATGATATTGATGATGATGATATAGATCCGGACTTTTCTGGTTCAAATTCAAATTCTGATACAGAACCCGAATCCAGCGATTCCGAAGGAGAAGCAGATGTTTCAAGTGCTATTCCTTGTATTTCGCAAGAGGCACTTCCCTCTGGGATGGCTGGAAACGCTGTGATATGGGACTCAAATGAAGATATTCCAACTATGATACCATTTTCCAAGCGCAGAGGGTTATTGGTTCAACCTAATGGTTAGTTTTGATTTTTTTAATTTATTAGCGCTTTTTGTGTATAAATTCCGCAACTTTGTTTTCTTAAAAAAACGAAGAATATTGGGTCATTTTTTCCCAAAAATACTGTTTTATTTTAAGGAAACACACCAATAGATTTCTTCAATCTGCTGGTTACTGAGGACTTTCTTCAACTGATAGTTAGCCAAGCCAATATTTATGCCGAAGAAGTTTTTCTTTCAAGTACGACAAAAGAAAAATCACGCATAACACGCTGGAAACCTCTGACTTTAGAAGAACTAAACATTTTTTTGGGATTAATTCTTCATATGGGCACCATTAGGTTGAATAGGCTTCAAGATTATTGGAAAAAACATCGCTTATTCAACCTATATGTTTTTTCAGATTTTATAAGTAGAGACCGTTTTATGGTCATTCTATGATATCTGTATTTTGCTACAAATCCTCTACCTGGTCAGGCAGAACCTGCAGACAGGTTATTTAAGATAAGGCCAGTAATTGATTATTTTAATTCAAGAATGAGTGAAATCTATTACCCAGGAAAAGAGCTATCCCTAGATGAGTCAATGGTGTTGTGGCGAGGTAGATTAGTTTTTAGACAATATATTAAAAACAAAAGGCACAAATATGGCGTGAAATTGTATTTTCTAACCGAACCAGATGGCACTGCAATAAAGTTTGCGGCTTATACTGGTACCTTAGATGATTATGGTGGCAAAGGTCATGCTACCAACATTGTACTCCATCTTTTGGAAAAACATTTAGATGCTGGACATTCCATTTTTATGGATAACTACTACAATAGTTTCGATCTGGCATCCAAATTACTGTCCAAAAAAACCTATTGTACAGGAACTATAAGGGTGGATAGGAAAGACAATCCAGTAGATGTAAAGACGGCAAAATTAAAAAAGGGAGAAACAATTGCGCGTTATTCAGATGGAGTAATGATCGCCAAATAGAAGGACAGAAGAGACGTATTTTATATCTCAACAGAGTTTAGAAATAATATAGTAAATTATTTTAACAAAAGGCAACAAGAAAAAAGCAAACCAGAAGCTATTTACAAATACAATACCTTTATGGGAGGAGTCGATAAAAAAGATCAAATGATGTCATACTATCCCTGTGAGAGGAAAACATTACGTTGGAGTAAGAAACTCGGGATACATACGAGGGAGCGTTTTTATATTCGCGGAATGGGGGACAAGGGGTGGAAATAAAAAAACCAAATTATTTTTCTTTTTCAATATATTCACCTGCAAGACGGATACATTTTTCACATCTTTCAATTAATTTATTTATACCCTCATAAAAAAATGATTTCTCTTTATCTGCAAAATACGCCGAAACTGCCTCCTTGACTTCATCATCGGCAGTAAATTTTTTACCCCGCAGCTCTTTTTTCATTTTCGGAAACAGGTAATAATTACTCGGGGCCAGGTCTGGGGTGTAGGGTGGGTGATTCACAATTTCGAAGCCCACCTTATGCAGGGCAGCTAACGCAACGCGGCTCTTGTGGACGGGCGCGTTGTCCTGCAAAAGCAGAACACCTTTTGTCAATTTTCCCCGTCTTTTCTCTTTAATGGCTTCTTTTAGTCGCTCTAATATTGAAGCGTAATATTCTCCGGTTATAGAAACACCTTTATCTTTATAATCAATCAACAATATTCCTTCCGAGTCCCAAAATACCGTTGCCATGAGTTTCCCAGCTGATTATGACACTTTAAATTTCTTGGGAGGTGCTGTGCCCTTTTTATGCCACTGCATGGAGTCTTGTTTGGACTCAGGTTCATAATGATGAACCCAAGTTTCGTCTCCAGTAACAATTCCACTCAATACACCATCATTGTCTTCATTACAGAGGTCCAAAAATGCACGCGAACACTCTACGCGCTGTTGTTTTTGCGGCGGCGTGAGCATTCTCGGCACCCATCTTGCGCTGACCTTAGACATGCCGAGATGATCGTGTAGGATTTTAAAAGTTGTTTCTTCTTTAGTCGAGCATCTTCGAGTACAATTTGTTCAACTTTTTGGATAAGTGCTGGCGTGGTCACCTCAATGCTCCTGCCCGGCCTCGGGTCGTCTTCAAGGGATTCCCTTCCTTGTTTAAATAAACTATGCCACTTGTACACCATGGTTTTTCCTGGACAAGAGTCGCCGTAAACCGATGACATCTCATTCATTATGGTCGCGACTGATTTTCCTTGTCTGGTAAGGAACTTTATAATGGCACGATATTCGATTTTTTCCATATTTCACTTTTCACTCCTGATTATGTTACTTGGTTGACGATAGCTCAAAGACTAACTGTCTAATAACAATGAAACTTCATATTTATACTAATCATGAGTCGCTGCACAGGCCACGCCCCCAATGCGCCTACTCACCCCTCTACAACCCGCTCATTCCGCGAATATAAAAACGCTCCCTCGTATAATCTACATGTGTCTAATCAATTCGTTTTTTTATATACAAAATTTGTGCGCCCAAAAATGTCATTATACGACTATCGTCTAGAAGTGTTGGAGCATTTGTTACCAGAAAAGGCAAATCCAATTATTAAAACAAAACAACCAGCATCTCATGTCCCACAAAAGAATCCTCAAACGGGAAAGGGAAAAAAACATGCTCATAGGAGATGTACAGTGTGTAACAAAAACAAAATTAGAAAAGAAACAGTGTGTTGCCCAGGAATGCTAGCCCTCTGTTTTGAGCCATGTTTTTTAGTATTTCATAAAAATGTTTAATTTTTCTAATTTTTTTAAAAATTTTTTAATTTTTTTAAATTTTTTTTTATTTTTTTAAAATTTAGGTGTTGTTTTAGTATACATGCATGTATTAGAATTAGTATATAGTTATTACAGTGAAACTTCGCACGACGTCTTTCGACGTCATCAGCACCTAACCAACTTTTTCATTATGGGAGACTGATGACGTCAAAAGACGTCATTGCCTTTTTGACATGACTGTTATGATTTTTTAGTATTAAAAGTTTGTTTCATACCAGTATAAGCCTACAGTTTTATTATTTCTCAAAAAACCTTATCAGCCTCCTGGGTCGGGTTTCCGATTTTCATCAGCAGCGAACGTGTTAACAGAGTTCGTCAGTTCTGTAATAGTTTCACTCATATCGTTTTTGGTATACTTTAAAATTAAATGATTTTTTTTCGTTTTCATAGAAGTAGATCAATAATAAGTTTAAAAGTCGAGATATGTTTAAGCTTATTATTGGTCTATTTCTATTTAAACAAAAATAAATCATTTCATTTTTTTGAATATACCGAAAACAATATTCAACACTTATACAACACATAACATTCTAAAATGGCTTAAAAAATTTTTAAATTACGTTTATGTATCTGCTTCTGGGCTTCCGGGCTGGAAACGCGTCACTTGTATATCTGCCGACGTTTCGTACCCATTTGTATGGGACATCTTGAGGGCTCAACTACTGCACTGAAACTGAAACGTCGGCAGATATACAAGTGACGCGGTTCCAGACCAGAAGCCCAGAAGCAGATAGCATGGACCACGACCGCGAAAGTCTAGGTACTAGATTACGTCTATGTAATTCATGTATGTACCGGAAAGTTCTCCTGTTCCGGTTACAAGTTTCGACAAGTATGCGCATAATCATTTGACGCATATTTGGCTCTTTCTTATCACTGAATGTATACATACTGACCTAGTAAATGAACTAAAACTAAGATGATTCCTGTTAGTATCAAGTGGGACGCGATCGTGTACCTATGGCTACTGATAAAGTTCATTTACGCCACTGTATTTTATATTTCAACAAGGAAGAAATGCTACAGAATCGTGTAGAATTTTATCGAAAGTGTTTAGTGAAGGTACAGCTTCTGATAGAATATGCGGAAGATCGTTGGTAAAATATCAAATGGGTGATTTCAACTTTTCTGTTAAGCCACGGTCTGGACGACCATGTTCGATCGACGATGATACTGTCAGGATCATGTTATAGCAAAATTCTTTTTTGACAACATCGAAGATTTCGGAAAGGCTTGATTCAGCTCAACAAACAATTTCGGACCATATTCGGAAAATAGGATTGGTGTGGAAATATTCAAAATGGGTGCCACATGAGTTAAGTGAGGAGAATTTGAATGATCAAGTCATTATATGCACATCTCTGCTTGCACGGAACAAAATCTAACCCTCCTATGAAAACATCGTAACAAAAAGGGCATATGGTGAATCCGGAAAACATGCCGCCTTCACCTCTAAACCGAACTTGAGACATTCGAGGCCGAATACATTTTGAACTACTGAAACTGAAAGAAAAGCTAAATTCGGAGAGGTACTGTCAGCAATTGGATAATTTAAAAAGGGCACTTCAAGAAAAGAGGCTGGCGATGTTCAATAGGAAGGACATCATACTGTTTCATGATAATGCCAGACCACATATTGCTTTGGGGACTCGCGGGGGTAGACTGGGAAATTCCGTTGTATGAACCATACTCCCCGGACTTAGCACCCTCCGATTATCACTTGTTTCTGTCTTTACAAAATTTTTTGTAGGACAAAAAATTCAAAAACGAAAAAGATGTTCGACAAGTACTGGTTCAATTTTTCGCCTCTGGTTATAAGGCATTTCTTAAAAATGGGTTATACAAATGGCCATCATGCTGGCAAGAAATTATAAATAATAATGGAAATTATATTATTCAATACAGTTTATTCAAGGCATGAAAAATTGATTATTTTGTTTTATTTTAAAAACTGACAGAACTTTCCGGTAGACCTGATACATATTTTAATCACTAAGGTTGATGTATAACCCCTTTCCACATTAACTTTTGTAATTCCGTGAACGCATTTCGACAACTAAGTTGTCATTATCAGCAGACAATTGCAAAGTGTCGCACCTGGTAAAACAAGGCGAAAAACACCTGTACGAAAACTAACTCCGTGATCTACACCACTAAGAAGATGTACACTGTGTGTTTGTTTCACAAGATTTTTAAAAATTATTTTACTTAAACTAGGATGAACGACATTGAAAAAAGGAACACGGACACGACCGATAAGTACCTGCATGTGATTTATTATAGTGTTCCTCCTTCTCTGTCTACATGCAGACTTAACAATATTACTGTTAAATTACTTCATACAATAATAAATCAAATACATAATTAGGAAATTAATCATGAATGGATTATCACTGTTAGTAGTATTTTAGTAATATGTAAAGAAAATAAATATTAATTTACAAAATTTTTCTAGTATTAATTTATTTAGAAAAATTTATATATAATCTCCTAAATGATAAATAGATTATTTAATAAATAACTTTACACATTGCACATAGTATTACTGAAATAGGGCAAAGCGTCGAATCAACTAACTGAAATTTCAAGTAATTCTTATCGGAATGAGGATACTACTGATAGACAATATAAATCTGGAAATTTTTTTTTGGTAAAGAAAAACAATAAGTTCAGGATGGGATAGTTAGGAGTTTCCAAATAATGAAGGGTTTATTATAAAGATAAATATGTAATGGACTAATTATATATTTATGTATGTGTTTCTTCTAATTCAGTGCAACCATATTTTTAAATATTTTAAAGATATAATGAGAATTATTTCTTCCAGATGACAGCTTATTTAACATAAGTTTTATATAAGATATACACTAAGGTGACAAGAGTAAAATTTTAATTATTCAAATTTCGAGAAGGAGGGACAACTATCTGCTTGCGCATAGAGAGTGTAAATATATTATGAGGTTATAGTTTGAGTTTGTGTTGTTATTAGAGTTGGGATAGTTTTCCCACAGGCCAGGATCGTAACAAGGTGAGTGTATGAACAAACACAACGTATGCCGTACTGAAAAGATATTCTTATATTTAGAATATGATCGCTTGACATCTACGGATGTAATACTCGCATAATTAAAATATTCTTCAGAAGTAAATAACGGTTATATACACGCACCATTACAAACTAGTCTTAATCTCGTAAAATCGAAATCTTTGTTTATAACACTCTTGATCTTTTCTACAAAACACATATTTTTTATGTCACTTGTAGCACATAGCAGTGGGTGTACATCGTTCGCAATTTAAACTGATTTCATTAACGACTATTGAGTTAAATAAATCTTTATAATTGTCGTAAATTTGTTTTAAATCGGTTTCAATGGAAGTATTTTCAAATCTTTTCTGGCATTTCTTAATTGCTGCAGCTTCGTTATGTTTAAATCGTAGAACAACAGATTTTATTTTAAATTCTGATAATAATAGACAGCCGATTTCGACCATGTTCCCCAATGCGTGAGAATTGCCTATGGTGGCTCAGAAAACCGGGCCACCGTCTGTGGAACACCAAGGAAGGATCTAGAACACGCACTATAATATTCAAGGCAGAATGTTTGCGTATTCACCAGTGTAAAAAGATAGTCCCACTCTGGTTATTACATTGATGACACGATTACAAGGTATATTAAAAAGATTTCACACATGGGTGCATCGTAAGCTAGAGCAAGATAGAATGTTTGCGTATTCACGAGTGTAAAAAGATAGTCCAACTCTGGCTATTACATTCATAACACGATTACAAGGTATATTAAGAAGATTTCATGCATGGGTGCATCGTAAACTAGAGTGAACGGTGTTATAGCAGATTTTAAGCGCGGTGATAAAAGCAGAGAATCTAAGCACGGCTTTCCTAGTTCGTTTGAAAGAGTTAAAATGGCTTTGTGGGTGTAGTGATAAAAGATCCGCGAAAAACTGCAAATAACTTAGCAGAAATTTGGCAGAAAAGTTAAGGTTCCATACGGTGATATTTACATAGTATGGGGATGTACAAAACAGTGGCGAGAAAAACACTTCTTACGAGATTTCAAAAAAAGGTAGCGATTAGACTGGGAAACAGAATGCGAGCACAACCGGAGAAATTTTTGTCGATCAGATAATTTTTCGGACGAAAATCTATATTGTCAGTTCAGAGATAGTTGTCTAGGTGTGAAGAGGGCGGCTTGAGTATTGTGATGTGAGGTGCAATATGATATGGCGGAAGGTCGCAGCTAGTGATGTGTGAGGAAAATATTAATGCGATTTAATATATTGAAATTTGACAGAAGGACTCTTGTCCCTTTTTAACGACAACATTCTTGCAAAAGCAAATGCTATTTTCATGGCACCCTGTCACAAATCATGAATATTAACTATGTACATGGGAAGAGGAGCAGGGGATTAGAATTTTACCATGACCGGGCGGCTATTTGACATGAATCCTATTGAAAATATATGGTATATAAACCAATAAAAGGTCGCGAAAGACAGTAACAAAAATATGCTTACGACGGCGTCATAGCAAAATGGAATAATGTGCTGGAGTTATTAATGTTGTTAGTTGCCTCAGCAACTTAATTGATACTATGCCCCGAGGAGTAGAAACCCCAAACGACCAAGCAAAGGTGGTTCAACTAAATACTAAAAATATTATAAAATTCCTGTATGTATAATAACATCAATAAATTTTTTTTTGATTTGTTACTTGTCTAGTGCATACTTAATTTTTTAATATTTCCATTAATATAAAATAATTGTTGGGACCATCGAAAAATATGTATGTATTTCACCATATCTACTACTTCAGTAATTCGTCTTTCAACAAATGTTAATATGAATTTAGTAATAATGTGACATTATTCTTACATGATTACTAAAGCTCGAATTACGAGTATATGCATGTCAAAACCGGCAAAATATGTGGATGTGTATGCACATATATAGAAAACTTTTTACTTCTCCAATAGCATTTAAAACATTAAACAATTCTAAAATAAAATTTTCAATATTTTGATAATTTTTTTAATAAAAAAATGCAGCATTTAATCATATTTTCCACCTGGTAATTATACACGTATTGCTAAGCTTGTACCCATTCTGATTTCCTGATGATCATAAGTATTAGCTATTATAAAAAAGTAGCTAGTGCTTCCATCCCTTTCAAGTTCATTTTATATCTGTTCTTGTGCGCTTGTCACTCGTGGTGCGACTTTTATATCTTTGTTTGTCAGCATTAGCTTAAACGAAAAATGTAAATCACGAAAAACCTTCCCCAACACAAAGCCATCGGACTAGAATCGGAGATCCCTGGTGTGATAAGTCAGTGGCTTACCAATGAGCTATCAGCCAGTTTATTTATTATATTTAAGTAATTTTCTCTGAATGAACTGTGGCTAAGTTAAAAAGACATACTGTCTGACAAATTGAAATGATTTATATTTCTATTGATAAAACCTAAAGCTTTTAGATCAGGGTTAGCTATACTTGAGAAAAAATTAGAAAACAGCAACTCAGAATCCACAGTAATGTCGAGATCGATCATATTCACATATCACGTGTTTAAATAATAATTAGTATGAAGGACGGTATTTTATTTTCATTTACCGATGGCAATATATAATTTATGTTTACTACAACAATTATGAACAACATTGATCCAATCTTAAGGGAAGTCATAGTTCTTAATCCCACTTGGTGAAAAAACTTTCTGACTCTGAATTTAATTGAACATATAAATAAAAATTAGAAACAAAAAGACTTCAAGTTAATGCCTAACTTGAGGTGAGAAAAAAGTAATTCCAATGATGACCTAAGTAAAAAACGTAGTGCATGTAAAGGAGAATAGAGAATGTCATAAAGTACTAAATACAGTTCTAAACCACATTAATCGACGAATTGAAGGCTGTACGTAAAAGAAACCGGAATTTTAAAGGATTATGAAGGTACAAAGTCTTCATTAAAGTTAAACAAGATATAATGCAATTCAAAACAAGTTTTATTAACAACGTATTATACAATAAATAAAAAATATACAAAAACGTTCAAAAAAACAAATCAATGATGACCGTCGTCTCCGTGTCCATATACAGCTGGATGACCGGCGTGACCAGATCTTTCAACGTGGGCATTGAAACCGTTCTTCTTATCAGCGGTGTAATGGACAGTTCTGATGGTACCGTCAGGTTCGTGGAGAGTGTAGTATCCCTTTACAACGTCACCATCGCGTTCTTCGTGTTGCTCTTTGTGGTCACCGGTATGGGCATCTTTCACACCATATTCAAAATCGTATTTTGGATAAGCCTATAAAAACAATTATGAGAGGAAGGTTTTACGAAATACAAAATGTAACCTTGGGGAGAAATCATTAAAAGCAGTAAGAATATGTAGAAATATAATTTGAATTTTAGTAACATATATATAGCTTGGACGGATTTTTGCTAGGATTGGAATTAATCAGTTTAAACAATGAGATTTTTGGAAGAAGAGATGATTTATCAGTTATTGCACAAACAGCCAATTTCTACTATTACCTGAAAATGAAGAAGATTTCGCCAGAAAAATTATTACCAATAAATGTGGAATGTGATTGATATATGTTGAGTATATTATTAGCAATGTCTTTAAACTTTAAAGGCAGTACATACTACTTCTTTATTTTAGATGAAAAAGTCTTTCTTCTAAAAGCGAATCATTGTAAACACCAAACACATGTTTGTGTGGAATATATCCCACGTATTGGTTTTGCTATAAGTATACCAAAAAGATTTCCTAATATAAGATGACTTTTGAAATTTCTGATATTAAGGTTCCAGATGCGTAGCGTTTAAGCATGTCGTGAAGAATTACATTAACCGGAAATAAATTCAATAGGATTAATAGTCTATTTTCACGTATTTGTTTTATTACAAGTGGGCCAAAAAGATTTCCTAATATGATAGCTTAAAATTTCTGACGTTACGGTTCGAGATGCTTAGTATTCAAGCATGTTGTGAAGAATCAGATTAACTAGAAATAAATTCAATATGATTCATTGTAAAGAAATAATGTTCATATAAGAAAAATTAGAGTTAAATTGAACGAATTAAGAAGTACCAGATGTGGTTGTCTTAATTGGTTAAATATTAATGAAGGAATAAATGTAGTTAAGGTTAAAAGTTTAGTACAATATTTGATGTTAATTTAGCTTCATTTAGGAATTTTACGAGTTTCGATTTCGAATTTTTTAACCTCAACAGCATTGTAATTATGGCCTTTAAGTTAACGGCCAAATTAGAGTTTACATAACAAGTAGTTGCCACAGATATTTCAATATAAAAACAATTAAAAAGTTTTTCCACTTGCTCAGGATTAAAGGAAATTATTCGGATTTTCATTTCTAGCGAAAGTGGACGCGCTAAATAAGGAAATGAATTATGTATACTTTCCAAATGATTCATCTATGTTCTTTCTCTAATTGAATTTAACTTTTCTTTGTGTGTACGTACGTGATAGTCGTGCACGTGTCCATGTTTGTCGCTGACCGGTTCCGGATGATAGGCGTGAAGATGATTGTTATTATAAGATTCACCACCATGACCACCAGCTTGAACAAGCGCCACAAAAGCACAGACAACGGCGATCTAAAAGAATAACATTAGCACTTAACAAGTTTCACTTATCGGTACCATATCCGAACTTACTTTAAAGAACATTTTGATTGTATGTGTATTAGTCGATTGATATCGTTGGAATGATAACGTATTCTTTTCTTTTGGTTTATATACCTTAGTAAAATCAAAACCTTCACTCAATTTGCAAAGAAATTGACCGCCACTACTACAGTGATTTTTACAGAAAAATGAAAGTCGTTTTATTTTTATTCGGCGTGCGGGACTGAAATAATTGTATAATTCAAATATGTAAATAATTTATTTTTTGCGACGAAATTGAATATTGCACGGGATAAAAAGGTTCACGCAAGTATTGCTTATGATATTAGAACTAAGTTGGTACCGCCTACTTATTAGATAGAACAAGATCTAAGTCTACAAAAATGGTATAACGTATGCATTGTAGTACTTGAAAAAATTAAAAATTACTTTGATTACGTAGCCTTAAAACTCTACTGTTTATAATTATATTCAAGGTATTAATTGCCATGGCAGTTTTTTGATAAACATGACAACTGGAACAGAAACGCACTGTTTTTTTCGTTAAAATTAGTTTTAGGAAAAACTGCGAGTTTGAATAAAATTAAGGAATTATAATTACAAGAATGGTTATTGCAAATATTTAAGTTGCACTTGTGTTCAGAAAATACTCGTATTTTTCATTAAAGCCACAGAGCCATATAACAATCTGCAATGCTATAAACGGGATTGTTTATCACAAAGAAAGAGTTAGCAAGCCATGAAATTTGGCGGTAATATTCATGCAAATGAAATAGAGAATGTACAGTAATATAAGTTTATGATTTAATTACATATATGCAATACATAGTGCGACAAGGCTTTAGCACAGAATTATTGCTTTTCTTGTTTTACAAATGTAGCTGTTTCAAAGGATTTGAAAGCAAGCACACTTCTTATCATTTCTCACAAAAAGAAAATTGCCAGACATAATTCAGTGTAAAAATAGTTGATTCTAATTTTAAATACTTTGTAGAGTTTTATAATGTTCAATTCTTATTTACTTTTTGTTTAATTAGACAGTAGGTATTAAAATGAGTTTGATGCTATATACACTCCGCGCAACATGAATAGGACCACCCGACTTGTTGCAAGCTTTCGGTGGTTTGAAAAACAATTCATTTACTAAAAATACAATGCAAGTTTGTAATGGTATGATATGGCAAATAATACGCATTATTGCGCAATAGTGCCTAACGTTATGCATTGGGTGACGTAAGTACCACATACATATAAAATGCACCGCGCCGGTTGGATACGACCAGTATTTAATAGTAAGCTACCGGATGAGTGTCGAGTTACAACGTGTATCCGGATAAACAAACATCTGTAATTAAGGGTATTGTGCAATGATGGGACGACAGAAGTGCTTAAGTATGGAAGAAATTGGAAAAATTAAAGCGTTCCATCAAGAAGGGTATTCCTCAAGGGCTACTGCAAAGAAAATAAGTCGATCACACCAGGTTGTGAACAATTTTATTAGGGATCCCGAGAATTATGGAAAACGTTTTAAAGGGCGAACAACATCCGTTACAACTAAGAGAGAACGTCGAGCCATATTACGCGAAGCATCGAATTCGGCATTAACGGCAAGACAAATCGCGAATAACGTTGGAACGAATGCATCGGTAAGAACTGTACAGAAGTTACTGAAGACCTGTCCGCATTTAAAACGTTTGAAAATTAAACGACGGCCTCCTTTAAGGGAATTTCAGCGCACTGCACGTCTTCAGTTTGCTCAAGCAAAAATGGGGTGGACAAGAGAATGGCAAACTGTTATTTTCAGTGACGAGAAGAAGTTTAATTTAGATGGCCCGGATGGGTTTTCTTATTATTTCCACGATTTACGTAAAGATGAAGTGATTCAGTCACGAAGGCGAGCCGATGTTGGTTCAGTCATGGTATGGGGAGCTGTTTCCTATAACGGACCTGTTGATTTAGTAATAGTGAAGGGCAGACAGAATTCGGAAAAGTACGTCCAGCTGCTGCAACAGGTGAAAGAGAAATTTTCCAACGTTATGGCAGGTGGGCCATTTATTTTCCAACAGGATAATGCCAGTATTCACACCGCGCGCATTGTTCGACGCTGGTTTCAAGAACAAGGCATGGAGGGTCTCGATTGGCCATCGCTCTCCCCCGACCTGAACATCATAGAAAATGTTTGGGGATGGTTGTCGCGTGAATTGTACTCCAATGCTACCCAATTCAGTTGCGCTGACGAACTAGAGCAGGCGCTGAAACGAAGTTGGGCGGAACTTTCCGTTGACTACTTGAGAACCCTGTATAATTCCATTCCATCCCGACTATTTGAGGTTATAAGAAATAATGGCAAAAGTACTCATTATTGAACAATAAAGTATTTTGTTATTGCAAACGAATCTTTTATTTTGTAGATTGGTCGTATTCAAGTGGCGTTTAATTACTCTACTTATTGTCATTAGTAACGTACATTTGCACTGACTTTTACAAAAATTATATTTGGTACCTACATACATCT
Organism: Dermolepida albohirtum; assembly: GCA_031893035.1. Classification (NCBI taxonomy): domain Eukaryota; kingdom Metazoa; phylum Arthropoda; class Insecta; order Coleoptera; family Scarabaeidae; genus Dermolepida; species Dermolepida albohirtum. The sequence continues at coordinate 45,464 of JAVIWB010000352.1, forward strand.
TTTTATCAACCCTCCTATTTTCGAAAATAACAATTCCAGCGCGCTACCATGTTTATACCAACTACAAATGTCATATATGCAGTTGCTCCTATTCATGTTGCGCGGAGTGTACTATTGATGCAATAGAATTTTTATTTTACTGAAGATTTTGCTTTAAATGAATTTAACGATACGAGAGCACTAATAAAAATCTTATTTACTTTTCAATTTGGCAATCTTTCAGAAAATAACTAAAAAGGGCGCTGGTTATTTGAGTAAAAAATCAACTGTTTTTCTAGCTTGTTTTGAAACATGGAAAAAGTGAGGAAGCGATCAGCGATTAAGTTCTTAATTATTAAAGAATGAAAGAAACGATGGTGGAATCAAAACTGAGCCGGTGTCTATTTACAGAGACCGATCTCCGATTAAGTGTTTGGACACTTGCTTTACAACAAAAATGTACAACTGCGAGGTCTTATATTTCTACACAACAGCTTTGTTTTATGACAGGGAGGTCTACAATAACGAATTTGATTAGATAACTCAGTATCTTAGTATATCTATGGACAAGAGGCGACAAGTAGATGTCTTATATGTTATACCGATATTGCCGAGGCGATTGATACAATTGATCCTACTATATTGCTTATCAAATTAAGTTCTATTAGTTTCTCAATCTTTCTAACTGATTTAATTGCCTCTTATCACGAGAATAGGTCTGGTTATGTTCACTATAATGAATTCTGTTCCAACATTTTACGGCCACCTCTGGAGTACCTCAAGGACCTAACTTAGGACCTTTATTATTATTTAATATTTATATCAATAGCCTATAACATAGTCTAGATTGAAGTGTTCTTGGGTATGCTGACGACCTGAAAATATTTTCAAGGAGTAAGATTGTTGCAAAGAATTTGAATATATTTAACAACTAGTTATTTGGGTGTATTATTTGATTTGGGTGTATTATTTGACTCGCACTTAGAGTTGACCAGGTATAGTCACTGCATTTGTTTTTCGATCGAGCTTCTCAATAATATCTTGTAGAAGATTTTCCAATTTGCCAACATTTAAGATTTTATTTTATTCACTGGTACGTTCAAAATTGGAATATGCATCTTCTACGTGGTATCAATGTTATGTACATTAACAACTCGCTTTGGAGAAAGTGCAGAAGGCGTTTTCTAAACATTTATATTATAGAATGAACGATATTTACTCTCATTGTGGAACTGATTATGATTCGCTTTTACGAATACATGATTTTACGAGTTCAATATCGAGATGGGACATAGCCAATGCTGACTTTATAACTTATTAGCAACCAAATCGACTTACTCTATCGTGTCAATTACGGTACTGATGTATGCAACACGGCTTAAGCATTGCCAAAGCGAGAACGACTATTTTAGCTGCATTTAACGCCATTAACGCACATGTCAAGAGATGCTAATGCTTTTTTTCTTTTTTATACATTTTCTTTGTATTATGCTCTACCCAAAATATAATAATATAATAACATGTCAAGACGTTTTATTTGTTTTTAATTGCATCACAGGTATATGAATATTTTCGTGTATATTTATTATATATCAATATATGTACATATATATTATTATATTGGGTCTGGGAAAAATCCCGATATATGCCGATAACTAAAGAACAACAAGTCACAGCGACACCATCGACGGCTCGTTTTTTAGATGACCTTCCGAACGTTAGTTTGAGCGTAGAAACATTGTAATCGGTGCAGTGGTTGGAAAGTTTTCGCACTTGAAAATGGAGAAGAATAATGAGAAATTTCGCTATATTCTGCAATATTATTATGATAAGGGGAAGAACGCTGCGCAGGCTTGTGATAAAATTTGTGCTGTGTACGGTGAAGGTACTTTATCGAAATCTGTTGCGCGGAAATGGTTCGCTCGCTTTCGTTCTGGAAATTTCAATGTGAAAGATTATCGTCCAATCACTGAAAAATCTGATGAAATTCTTGAAAAAGTCCAACAAGATAAGCATATCAGCAGTGTCGATATTGGCATGGAGCTAGGCATTGACCACAAAACTGTTTTGAACCATTTACACAAAGCTGGTTACAAAAAAAAGCTTGACGTATGGGTTCCTCATGAGTTGAGCGTGAAAAACATGATGGATCGAATTAACATCTGCGATGCGCTGCTGAAACGGAATGAAATCGAGCCGTTTCTGAAACGTTTAATAACCGGAGATGAAAAATGGATTACGTACGATAATCGGAAGCGTAAAAGATCGTGGATAAAGGATGGTGAGCCGTCACAAGCGTTCGCTAAGCCAACATTGACGCCAAAAAAAGTGATGCTGTGTGTATGGTGGGACTGGAGGGGAATCGTCCACTACGAGCAACTTCCAACTGGTCAGACGATTGATTCTCAACTCTACTGTGCACAACTAGAGAGATTACGCCAGGCGATTGAAAGAAAACGGCCCGAATTGATTAATAGGAAAGGTGTTGTCTTCCATCATGACAACGCCCGACCACACACTTCTTTGATGACCCGTCAAAAATTGAGAGAGTTTGGTTGGGAAGTTTTGATGCACCCACCTTACAGTCCGGATATAGCACCCTCTGACTATCATCTGTTTCGATCTCTGCAGAACTCTCTCAATGGAATTAAGTTGGTTTCAAAAGAAGCCTGTGAAAACTACTTGATTCAGTTTTTCGACCAGAAACCACAGAAGTTTTTCACCGATGGGATCATGGATCTACCAAAAAAATGGCGAAACATTGTCGATAATAATGGAGCATAATCGGTTTAAATGAATTCGTCCACGCGCCATGCGGGGACCAGTTGAATTTTACTGAAAAAACGCCACGAACTTTTTCCCAGACCCAATATATGAGTATGGGTATTGAATATATGTTTTTGTATAGAATATGTATGTGTGCGTATATATGTATATGTGTATAGAAATAAGTATACGTGTACTAGAATTCTGTTTATTTTACAAATTCTTCTGTTGGATAATAATAATAATTATTATTATTACAGCCACATAACATTGAACGTGTGAGTTTAAACGTGACCTGACGAGTATATTTGATGAACAACGCAGTGGATACTTAAAAGAAGTATACTATATATTCCAGAAATAGTTAAACAGTTACATGATGTGGTGCTACGTGACCATTGAATAAAATTTGATGAAGTAGCAAACACTATATATTTCATATGAATCAGTGGTTTCGATTGTGGATAATGAATTGAGTATGAACAAATTATGTCCACTATGAATCACAAATGTGAACGAGAACACATTTGAGATACCAATTTAACGAAGTTAAAACATGATTTCAAAGACTTTTGACGCTGGGTTGATGAAATCTGGATATGCAGTTATACACCCGCAATGAAGAAACAATGAACTAAGGTCGGCAAAAGTTTTTCTAAGAAAGCAAAGGCCATACATTTTTTCGTAATAATTATGGCTACTACTTTTTGGAACTGTAGTAAAATTCTTCTATCGATTATCTTCAAAAATCTTTACATCAACTGCACAATGCGATATAAAGCAAAAGGCCCCATTTTAAGAAGAAACAAGTGCTTTTCTTCAGGATAATGTACGTGTTCACACTTTGACTGTTTCAGTAACAAAAATTCATGAATTACATTTTGAAGTAAATCCAGCTTTTTCGCCAAATTTGCTCCTCGTACTTTATTCTTTTCCCAACATGAGTACTTGGTTCGGTGGTAAGAGATATATTTAACTGAATAAAGAGATAATTACTGAAAGTAACGCATATTTCGAAGAGTTTGATAAAGCTTACATTCCTGAAGAAATGAAAAGATTTGAATATTAGTGAATTAAATATGTATAATGATCTGCAACGAGAATACATTGAAAAATAAAATATTTTTTTACTAAAAGCATTGTTTTCTTGTCTAAACTCATTAACTATTGATCCGCCCTTATATATCTTTAATTCTTTTAATCTACTTGCAAGATTATGCGAAGATAATTTCTATTTTATATTTGTAAATTAAAAACGTGGCTTTACAGGGTGGTAATATACTCGTACGTTTTAGTAGGTCAAAAGTATTGACGACCAGATTTCAACTCTCCAAAATTACTTTTAAGTTGGGCTATCAAGAGAAACATTTTAGCCCTTGTTCACTGGCAAACTATTAAATTTGGTGGGATCAGCCACATTTATCTAATTAAGGGTGAGTTCATAGAAACAGTTTTACAATCAATAATATGTATTATACATTCTGACTTTATTATACTGTCGACATATTCCAGATTTTTAGAATAAAAGAATGCTGTTATTATATTTGTTAATTATTGTACATTAATTGAAGTAGAAGCATGAGCCAAGAAAAAGTATTCTTTTTATAAATTGTAATACGAGGTTCGCTTTATAAAGGACTTTCTTAAAAATTAAAAAAGAATTAAAAATGCTTAATATTAATAAATCTGAGCACCTGAAGAGATCACGATCGTACGCTGTCGGAATCAAATGTCGCAGTCCAGCCAAGAAGTCTAGGTCGACACCAAAAGTGAGGAAAGCATGCTTACATTGGACAAAAAATGCACAATAATTTTCCGGCTTTAGATTGGAAAAAGCTAAATGGGTACAAATTTTGTTATTAATAAATCATTTTCCGCACTTCGGCTAGTTACATTCCATTCGCAACATCTTCAGCGTTGAAACAATTAGGGAGAGTGTTAATTTCGTTACACGAAGATCCAAGGAAAGTTATAGTGGTGTACAGGAAAAACTTAAGCACCCACTATCAGTCATGATCTTGTCATGCATAACCGAATGGCACAGGAATTGTATATTTTGTAAAGAGCAATATGAATCAAGTGTAATATGAAAAGGTTTTTAAAACTGTATTTTTACTTTTCCTAAATCCGCTAAATAAATAAGAATTACCATACGCCTTCATGGCTATACAGCGAAATTGAAAAAAAATCTGCTTTAAAAGCATAATATACGCCTTATGTCCTGGTTTGGAAACACTGGATCTAAATCCGATCGAAGATGTATGGAGCATGTGGAAAAATTTACATTCTTATTCTCGAACCCAATAATAGCAGTTTTGAAAGATAACATTCACGGGTATTGGTAAGAGAACGCATAACTTCAAGAAGTAGTGAAAGCTTGTATTTCCAGAATGCGGACAGAATTAGTGCAGCCATTAAAACCAAAGGAGATTTAACAAAATATTAATGTAATGTCTTCTATAAAGCATAAACATTTTGTATAAGTAATATGTGTATTTTCGCTTTATTTCTGACAAATCTAAAAAATACTAAAATCAGAAGGTGGCCTCTAATTTAATTACCAATGACTGTATGTTTGTTGAAGTCGTCTCTACATAATGTGTAATAATGTTAATAAGATATCTTATGCAAATGATGATCATGACTCTAGCAACTTTATTGAAAACAATTGAGAACAAATAGAAATAATTAATATGTCTTTATCTGCTTTTTACTTACATATTTATTGTGCTTTTTGTTTCCTTATCTATAAATATATAATTGATATGTTTGTGCTTATAAATGATTTTTTTTTATTATTATTTATTGAATGTTTTTGTGTCATGTGTATTTACTTTCGTTTTGTTAATGGAAGAAATTCTGCTGGGAAAATATAAAATAAAATAAAGAATTAAAATAAATTCTTGAATTTAATTTTTTCGCCAATGAAACTTTATAAACGCTCTATATTCATTAATCTAATGGACAGGAATAATAATATTTTATTTCGATTTTGTACGATTCTAATTTTAGTAAATTAATAGAAGTCTTCAAATAACGGTTTCATTGTTTTGAAGAATAAGAAGGCATGCGTAATTCAAAAATAAACTTTATTCAAAAATGCAAATATATACAGACAGATAAACACATAAAACTGTATTTACTTAACACACAATTTAATGATGACCATGATGTCCGTAGACTTCGGGATGATAAGCATGTCCAGATCTCTCAACATGGGCATTAAAACCATTCTCTTTATCAGCCGTATAATGAACAGTTCTAAAAGTTCCATCGGCTTCTTGAAGAGTATAGTAACCCTTAACTACATCGCCGTCGCGTTCTTCGTGTTGTTCCTTGTGATCACCAGTGTGCGCGTCTTTTACGCCATATTCAAAATCATATTTTGGGTGTGCCTAAATCAAAAATATTTAATTTTCTTCAAGCTAATTGAACAGTTTTTATAATTACTTACACTGTAATCAACGACATGTCCGTGTTTATCTGCAATTGGTTCAGGGTGGTAAGCATACAGATGGTTGTTATTATGTGAGGAACCTACATAATCTTCACCATAGCAGAGGGCGACGATCGCGAAGAAAATAATAAACTGAAATTATGAATAAATTGAAATATGTTGGTTAATAACATTGGCTAATATATATCTTTTACTAGACTTTATAAACATGTAATATTTATGAAAATTTTTTCTTTTAAAATCACTTACTGATTTAGATACCATTGCAGGTGATTTTACTGACTGCTTTTTAATTATGATAATATATCACAACGGTTCAGTTTATATACTAAAATAAAACCACTCACTCCATTTCTAGTAATACTTCCATTTCGTTTAAAAATGAAAGTTAATTTAAAGTAGCTCATGAAAAAAATTGCCTGCACTATATTTAAATTACACATATTATCACTTCGATTTCGACCTTTGCGTAAGTACATTTTTTCTAATTAGCAGATAGCTTGAAGAAATGAGCTAAATGGAATAGATATTTCTATTTTTGGCGACAATCAAACAGTAATTTTATCTCGAAGAAATAATAATTTGCTATAAATATTGATGTTATATCACAATATTTAGATTTGTTACTAGCAACCAAAGGAGCTTTTAAATCTTCATTGAAAATATTTTTACGTTAAAGATCTTTTTATCTAATTTATTTAAACGAATTATAAAAAATTGTCAATAATAGAAAGAATTTTATTTCTTTGGTTCTCAAATGAAATTTAATTTGAATTTGTTTTAAAAGTTTAAACGATACGCACAAATTAACAGCTAATTAATGGACTAAATATCTGAAATTCTTATTTTCTACGTACAAATTTTCTGCGGTGTTTTTGTTAACAGCGAAAGAGTTTATGCAACGGTTATGTTTTGCAGGAATTACATTTAGACATAGTTATGGTAAAACTTGACATAAAAGAATACGTCAAGGGAATTGTTACCAAGCCATGAAATTTGGCATTAATATTATTCAAGTACATTGCATAGATTATTTATCGCGGTTTATTAAAAAGTAACTGCTCTTGTCTTAGAATAATGTCTACCTTGTTCTTAATATTTGTTTTATGTGGTAATCAATTTATGTAAATCGATTTAAAAAAATATGAAAAATAGGAAGAAATTCTGGATGAATCGATCCACAGTCTGGCTAGATGTAAAAGAAATGTGGTGCAAATAATGCAATTTTCAATCAATTCTCTATATATTTATAAGACGTGTCGATAAACGGATTTAGACTGACTATTGAGAAAATATTAATAAAAAAAGTGCTATTACTCAGTTAAGGAGCATCTGGGGAGTGATGTAATTAAATGAAAAAGTTATGTATTTCATCCTCTGTTTTGCAGTTAATTTGTATATGTATGTACATACATATATTGATGGGCAACATGGTAAACTACTACCCATAAGGACCCGGCCTGACCTAGAGATGGCGGTAGTTGTTTGAAAAATATCAATATATTAGAAAGTACACAATCTATAAAGCATATGTTTCAAGTTTGAAGACACTATGTTGTTTAGTATTTGTTTGGCAGCCATCAAAAGTGAAAGTTTTTAGTGAATTTGCAAAAATGGAGAAATTTGGTCATCGTTACTTGATACAGTACTTTTATTTGTAAAGCCTCAGCCCAACAGATATAAAAGCTGAACTGAGTTCTACTCTGGGTGAGTCTGCTCTTTGGTTTACAACAGTGAAATATTGGGTAGGAGAGTTAAAACGAGGCCGTACGAGCTGCCACGACGAGCATGGCAGTGGTCGACCAAATGAGGTGACGACTCCAGAAATGGTGAAGCAAATCCACAAAAAATCCACTGGATGATCGTCGACTGAATGTGCGCGAGCTAGCAGATATAGTAGGCATTTCAAAAAGTGCAGTACATCGCATATTATTTGAAAATTTGAACATGAGAAATCTGTGTGCAAGATGGGTGCCGCGTTTGTTCACACTTAGGCAAAAACTATGTCTTGAAGATGTTTCAATTGAGTGATTAGCGAAGTTTCACAGCAACAAAGCAGAATCTTTATGCCGCTTTATGGCCATGGATGAAACATGGGTCCATTATTTCACACCCGAGATAAAAGGACCATCAAAACAATGGACTCAAGAGGGATAACTGGCTCCAAAGAAGGCGAAGACCATTTCATCTGCAGGCAAAGTCATGGCATCGGTTTTTTGGGATGCGCGTGGAATAACTTTCATTGTCTATCTTGAAAAAGGAAAAACTATTAACGGCGAATATAATGCGAAATTATTTCAACGCATTTGGCTAAGAAGAAAGTGCGGTTTCATTAAGACAATACACCAGCTCACAAATCCGTTATTTCAATGGCTAAAATGAATGAATTAAAGTTTGAATTGCTACCTCATGCACCCTATTCGCCAGATTTAGCCTCCTCGGATTATTTTCTGTTCCAAAACTTGAAAAAATGGCTCAGTAGTCAAAGATTTTCCAAAGATGAAGAAGTGATGTCGGCAGTTAATAGCTATGTTGAGGAGCAAGATAGTTCTTATTATAAAAGGGTATCGAACTTATTGAACATCGCTGGGGAAAGTGTATAGAGCTGAAAGGAGATTATGTTGAAAAATAAATATATTTCTTTCCAAAATTTTTGTTTTCTTTGTTGGGTCGGGTACTTCTGGGACTATCCTCGTACATATAGCATGATGTGTCATACACTTTTTTAATAAATCATAAATTATCTATCTGTTATAAGGGAAAAAAAGCTGGTTTTGTATTACAACTGTATACATTGATTGCTACGTTTAAAAAAGTTTTATGATTTTTATGGATATATGTATATCAGTGCTTGGTAAAAAGATACGAAAAGGACGTAATATTATTTTTTGTAAACTAATCCCTACAGTCTTCGTTGAACAATAATTTATTTACAGTATCTGGAAACTATATTAGCCCATGTTTCAGTTATGATGAATGATGTATTTTGAATACATATTATTGTCCCTTTCCGGAAAGGTAAATGTATAACTACATAGGATGTTAGCCTACCAAATACATATATTTATTTATTGCATTCGTAGTATTAAGTTTCGAGGTCGCTAATCCCTTACCAAATTGATAATTTTTACTTGAACTCGCTAAATTTAAGAAAACGAAGGAGTGGTATAATATGTTTATGCAAGTAAAATTTATTCAGAATTGTTAGAACCCCCGAAGAGTGTGTTTGTGATAACGTATTTACCGATTTTAGTTTAGTGTTTTATAGTTAGATTAGTGGTGCATTAATTTTATTCTTTATATTTTTATAACAAGCTTATTTGTCAAGACCAAAGATATACGAACAGTAAAAAAAATTGAATAGAAATTTTGTTATTGACTTGTTTGTATTTTCAAAGCAAAATTGCTAGAAAAGTATAAGTTTTGCGCTGAACAGTGGCAAGAATTGTAACACCTATCAAAGAAAATTTACCTTCAACATGAAACGGTTGACAACACTATCACCGGCCATGCAAAATCTTCGAAAGCAAAATGGAAAATTATTAATATTGCTTTGCAAAATAGACAAGTTTCCATCAGAGAGTTTTTACATCATCTGCAGTCCTTTAACATAAGGATATCAGGGCGGATTTTGTGAATTCGATTATAAGCTGCGAGATAAAAATGTCGCCGGCATGCAAGAAAATATTAAACTCAAATAATCAAGAAAAAGCGTCTACAGTGGGCTAAGATGTATCCAAATTTTACTCTTGGAGAATAGAAAAAAGTCTAGGTATAAAATTACATCGCAAACATTTTAGAAATGTTTTCTTATTTTACGTGTTAGTTACTGTTGTTAATTGTTCAGTCACAAGTCATATTCATTGACGAGTCACGACTCGAAACGAACACCTTCGGAACATTATTGAAAGGAATATGTAGCGCAAAGTTTGTGATCATGAATTATAATGGCTGGAATAGGACCTTTGTACTTTGTCGAAGGAACAACGAACCAGTGTAAATACAAAATTATATTAGAAACTGTTCTTGTGCTCTTTATTACCTCACTAGATGCAGAGAAAATTCTTCCATGTTTGTATTAGATGGGGATCCATGCTATACGGCGAAATCTCTCTAGAATGGCCTGGAAATTCACCAAACCTCAATCCTATCGAGAATGTTTGGAATGTTCTTAAATCTGTTGCTTATTCATCTTCGAACCCAATTTAAGTGTTTTAAAAGAATATTGAAAAGACTTGGACAAGAAACAGAAAGTTGCAAGACATCGTAAAAGCTTGCATCAACAGAATGCCGAAGCGAATTCAAGCGGTTATTCATGCTAAGGCATTTTTGATCAAAAATTGAAACAAGTATGTCCCATAATAATTATCCCATAGTTTAATATGCTGGTATATCTGTACTAGCATGTGTAATGTAGAAATATATGGTTTAAACTTCATGCGTTTGGACTTTATTTCGTTAAAACACTAAAATTGTAGGGTGGGTTAATTTAATTGCCATGTAGTGTATTATTTTCAATGCTCTTTTTTTTTACAATATACAAATTTTGCAGTTTTCCCACCTAAGTACCGTATAGCACATTAGGGGGTGAAAAAGCGAAAAATTTGTTATCTTACCTGCTCCGAAACCCAGTGAGTAGCTATTTTTCTTATAGTAAACAAGTTCTTTGATAATTTAGTACGTAAGTACTATAAGTGTACCTCGCAATTTAATTCCGTATCCAGAAATTTTAGTGAAGTCTTTTGGGTTTGTTTTCAAATTTAGGGGATTTGTACTATTTACTATAGTTTGATGAAAAACCCATCTTTACTTTCACAGTCGATCTTATCAGTCATGTGGTTTACATAGTTCTGCATTATCTATCGTTGGGTACTCACTAAAGTTTCAGCCATTTTGGAAGCGCAGTTGTTATGTGACAGTCGTTTGAGTGAGTCGATGTGAGTGTTTTTGTGAAAATGGAACAAATCGAGTATCGAGCTGTCATTAAATATTTGTTTTTAAAAGGCAATACGTTAGACTTTGCGTACGGGGACTCTGCACCATCATTTACCACAGTGAAGTTTTGGGCAGCGGAATTTAAACGTGGCCGTAAGAGCCTGGGAGACGGTGAACCTTCGGGATGTCCAAAAACTGCAACCACTGACGACGACATCGCTAAAGTTCACCAATTGGTGCTAGAGGACCGTCGAATTAAAGTGAGAGAGATAGCAAAGACTATGAATATGTCCAAAGAACGTGTTTGTCACAAGTCAAATCAAGATTTAGGCATGAGAAAACTGTCCGCGCGTTGGGTGCCGCGTTTTCTGATGTTAGACGAGAAACGTGTTCGAATGAACATTTTCAACGCTCTGTTGGCGCAGTTTAGGCGCAATAGAGTTTTAGCGCCGATTAATTACTGTAGATGAAACTTGGATACACCATTATGCGCCCGAAACAAAAATACAGTAAAAACAGTGGACTGCAAAGGGGGGAATCAGATGCAAAAAAAGCAAAAAACTGCTTTTTCGGCTGGGAAAGTGATTGCGACTGTTTTCTGGGATAGTAATGGAATTATCTTAATCGATTATCTTCAAAAGGGAAAAACTCTTACAGGAGCATACTACGCATCATTACTTGACAAGCTGAAGGCAGAAATTGTGGAAAAGGGCCACATTTTCAGAAAAAGAAAATCCTGTTTCACCAAGACAACGCGCCATCTCACACCTCAGCGGTTGCCATGGTGAAAATCCACGAATTACGGTTTGAACTGCTTGACCATCCACCTCACTCACCAGATCTAGCCCCAAGCGACTTCTTTTTGTTCCCTCATCTAAAAATTGTGCCCGGAGGACAAAGATTTTTGGCAAATGAGGAGGCAATCACTTTTGCGAACAATTATTTTGCAGATAAAGACGCCGAGTACTATTTGGACGGGTTAAAGAGATGGGAGCATCGTTGGGAGAAGTGTGTAGAGTTACGAGGAGACTATGTACAAAAATAAATATAAATTTTAAGAAAAAATGTCTTGTACCTTTGTTAGGTCGGAAAGTTTTCGGACCACCCTCGTATCTAATATAGTAAGGCTCTTTTTATTACTTTGTTTGGAATCTTACGAACTGAAAAACACTGAATTTATGCAGTACTGTAAAACTTTTAATATTGCAATTGCCTCTGTAGTGAAGACCGAAGCACTAACATCGCGATGAAAAGTTTCATTGTTCATTATTAAGAACGTAATATGCACAATCACAGCTGTAATTAATAGATAATGTATAACTGATAAGAACAACTTATTATCATAAGCCCTTTCTCTTTTTTATATGGATGAATATTAATAGTCGTGATTAAGAATTTCGTTATTAAAATAAGCTACCATAACATTGTTGAAATATCACGTTTGTTTTTACAGTAACTACACTTTCAATCAACTTGATCAATTTCAAACTCTGCATGTTCGCGAAACCTTTTCTTACAATAATATAATAATAATAATTTAAGAACATTACACTAGGCTAACAGAGAACTAAAATTAAATATAAGTCATTGGAAATTTACAAAACTGTAAAGGAGCTGGAATTCCCTCTGGTTTAATGACCAAATAGATTTTATATCTATCTACATACATGCATCTTCTTTTTGAATTTATAATTACACATAAATAATATAACGTAATAGACTTTTAATTTCCGTAACGTAAATGTATTTAATTTTCTTCATTGCTTGATGAATCTATTAATTGTGTTGAATATACATATTTCCTTTGCTATATAAGTTTATTACAATGTTTAGATTGTTAATAGATAATATTAGCTTCTTGGAGTCGTAAAATGTAATTTTGAATTAATTATTCTGTCGTACGTAGAATATTAATTAAATAATAAAGTTTCGTAATGACCAAGTTAGTTGAAATTGCAATCACTTTGAAATATACAATAAAGAATTGTATTTTAACAGGTACATTGATCGGTTTTACAGTTATACTATGAAACATCACAGTGCAACGAAAGAAAGTATTAATTATTTGAATTTTTTTAGTTAACTTAATGTCTTCTATTATAGATTTGATTTTAGTAACTTATTTACACGTTATTTTAGTCTTTTTCTTTCTGTAGAAACAAATTGGTCTACTAAATAATTATAACCATATATTAGTATAAAATAAACTTTATTCAAAAACAAAAACATATACAATCACGCAACCAGACAAATACATAAAACTGTATTTACTTAAAGCAAGCAACTTAATAATGACCGTGATGTCCGTATGCCTCAGGATGATGAGCATGTCCAGACCTTTCTACATGTGCATTGAAACCATTTTCTTTATCGGCCGTGTAGTGAACAGTTCTGATAGTTCCATCGGCTTCTTGAAGGGAATAATAACCCTTAACTACATCACCATCGCGTTCTTCGTGTTGTTCTTTATGGTCACCGGTGTGCGCGTCCTTAACACCATATTCGAAATCATATTTTGGATGTGCCTAAAAAGAGATATTATTTAAAGATTATTTGCCTTAATAATACGATTTTAATATTTTTTTTACATTATAATCGTAAACATGTCCGTGTTTATCAACTATCGGTTCGGGATGGTAAGAGTAAAGATGGTTATTATTATTTGAGGAGCCAACGTAATCCTCGCTGTAACAGAGGGCGACGATTGCGAAGAAAACGATAAACTGAATAGAAATAAAATTATTATTTTTCAACAATAAATTCTTTTAAAACTACTTACTGATTTGGATGCCATTGCTGTTGCCTTTGCTAACTGCTTTTTAATTATGATAATATATCACAACGATTGAGTTTATATACTAAAATAAAACCACTCACTTCATTCATAGTAATATCTATAATTCGTTTAAAAAGGAAAGTTAATTTAAATTGCTCGTGGAAAAAATAAATTGCCCGGGCTATATTTAAATTACACATATTGTCACCACCTCTGTATTCGGCCTTTGCCAAGTGTTACCTTTTTTTATCAATGAGTTGTGAAGAAAGTCGGAAAGTGTGTCAAAATTTGTGCGTACGTTACTTTGACAGTATTTTTTTTACGTAAATTTGTAAACGGACTAGTTAGAAATTGTTTTTTTTTCCGTTTGTTATTAAATAGGAATTTAATTTCGAAAGAAGCGATAATTTGTTACTGATCTTAATGGAGATTACGTTATAATACGTAGGTTATTTGAAAGCAAATTAACTTGTGAATTAATCATTCAAGTCATTTTTCAATTAGTTTATTTACATTTTTCTCTATTTACAAGTCATAAAACGTTCACGTATGTTTTAAATATAATATATTCTTGCGGAGATCATCCATCAGACAACTCCAATTTAGATTAGTTTCTTAGTATAAGATATCATTCACATAAAATTAATCTTTGTGAAGTACACGAAGTATCTGTGTGAAATAATGAAGAAATTACTTTTGTATTATTTGTTTTAAATAAATTTATTATTATAAAATCATTGTATTAAAATCACTTATTTTAAAACACTGAGAGTTATCAATTATTAAACAGAATATACGGTGTGTTTTGTTTTAGATTTGCCATAGGTTTTTACATACGAGGGTAGCCGTTTATATTTCGGGAACAGCAAACAAAAAAAATTTTTTATTATTGAAATGAAATCACAGGGTACTATATCAGAGCTGTACGGGGGTGCATCATCAATTCAATGTTTTGCCCGGTCACATATTCAATTGTTTGAACCGATCTGTGAGAGCTCGCGTTGTCATGGTGGAGAATGATCTGTGGTTTTCGGTTTGTTTTTCTTATTTCTTCAAAAATTTTTGGCAAACAAATAGTTCTGTACCATTCGGAATTGACCGTTCTACAACTCTCTAAAGGCACGGTTGCAACGTGACCGGTTTTTCCGAAAAAACAGGCGACCATTTGTTTTAATATGCGTCGAGTGCGAACAACTTTTGTTGGTTTTGCCGCATCTTGGAACACCCACACAGTCGACTGCTGTTTACTATCGGGTTCATACGTATAGATCCATGATTCATCACATGTGATAACTTTAAAACTGTTCTTTGAAGCACCGCCATTTTATTTTTTTGTGCATATCTTTGTACCAATCGGCACTAGTCCTTTTTTGAGCGGTTATCAAATTACGTGGTACCCAACGTGAACAAGCTTCTTAACGGCTAAATGTTCATGCCGGAACTTATGCACGCTGGTGTTACTAATACCTAGAGATGCCTCGATCTCACGGTATGTCACATGACGGTCTTGCATTATCAATTCAGTCACTGAGTTAATGTTTTCTGACACAACAACATTTGTGGGACGACCTTCACGAAATTCATCGTCCAAAGAACGCCGCCCAAGTTTGAATTCACTACACCAAATGTAGTTTTCGATGGTGCTTCATCACCATATAAAGAATTCAGCTCATCGATGCATTCTTGTTGAGATAATCCACCCCGAAAGTTATGAAAAATAATTGCACGAAAATGTTCGGGAGTCCATTTTTTCGCTGACATTAAATTTTCAAGTTACTGTCAACAATAGAAATAGCGACAGGATAATAAAATTGTCAAAACAAACTTGACGATGCAATCATCAGATCGGAGGCAACAGTAACAGTGTTGCCAGTTCCCGAAATATAAATGGCTGCTCTCGTATGAAGTATTACAACCACATGAAAAAAAGTCCTAAATGTATAAATTAGTTTCAAAAGATGAACAATTGCCTGTTTTTAGAAAGATTGAATTTTCGGATTTTGTGTTATTCCAGAGTTGTTCTGAAAAATGTTTCGTTAAAAAATTATGAGATTTTATTATAATAATAGTAATAGTAATAATAGTAATAAATCTGTAATACTATCAAAAATACAAGAATAATTGACGAATAATGAGATATTATGCGAAAAACGAAAAAGTTGTAAAAAAGTTCTAAAGGACGTGAAGAATAAATAATTGTCAGGTTATTATTAAACATGTCAGATTAAAATAGAAATTCCTTTTGTTCTACATCGAAGACTATCTCTTGCTACTTCTTGAGATACACTTCTCATACAACATTCTGAACATTCCTACACATAAACACACTATCAGATACAGGGCAAACAACAGAAATGGGAGGATATAGTTCTAGGAGACGCATTAAGTGCTCTTTGGTTTTCTATTGCACTTAATACTTTATTAAATATACTAAACCCAACACGACAAGGCTATATAATAAACTACCATAATTGAAATATCAAATACGTAAATCACCTTCTTCTATATGTGAATGTTTTAACAATGTACGCTGGCAAAAGCCAACAACTTCAATCACTACTATACCTTGTCTCAAGTGATTCAAATATCTTGCTAAAACGCGGAACACAGCTTAAAATCGTAACTTACCATAAATAAAAGAAACATAAATAGTTGCGAATGTAGTAGTTTGTCAACAATATTAATCTTTTTCTTTATTATATAAAAGTAAATGAAAAAAAATCATTTTAATGGAAGTATGATGGTAAATGCAAACGTTACTCTTTGGATTAATATATACAATCTATCCAAAATGAAGAGTAAATATTATTAAAATAAATATTTCATGAAATTTTCTTTTCAATAGAAAAGTAATATATGTGTGTATTTGCAATTACTGATGTTCATATCAAATTTATTTGTGAAATTCAAGGTGAAATTTAAACTACTGTTAAAATTTATTATAAAACTTCATCAAAAGTACAACAAATATTATAAATATAGAAACATTAGCAGTACAACTAATCGGATACACTTGTGCTTGACAATAAATCACTTTCACCGTCACTGTTTCCAACACAAATAATAAATGGTTCCGTTATCTCTGTAATGTTTTATTGTTGTCAGATATGTTCTTCTCCACCTGATAACTTCATCCTCTTCTATTAACATATTCTTCTTGTTACGCTTTACATATCTGAAATATAAATTGAACATGAATATGTTATAACTTGAACAATTTTTCATTAACACTTACTTGAAATTAATGTGTTTCAAGAATCTGTGTAGAGTTACTCGACTCGTTTTTGGTATGGACTCATCTCTAGTTATTTCTTTCAATATTATACTAAGTGCTGGAAGTTAATTTTTAAAAAAGAACTGTCTACCGTACAGTACTTTTGACAGATTCATCAAATTCTAGAAGCTTCTAATGCCTGCCCACTCGTTCTTTAGGAGGGCTGACTTCATCTGTCTGTTTATATTCTTGGATAACTCGATATACAATTGATTTGGCCAGCCCCTTATAATATATTGTTATAGAAGTAATACCTACAACTTACTTAGCGTTTCAGAGATGTTCGTTACAATAGCTGTCGGTTCCGTTGGTGGAGTGTTTGCAGCGTGAATGGTGCAAATATTGCGTGACAGGGGGGCGAGATTCGTCTGAAAAAGTAATATTGTTCCATTCTTCGCCCCAATTTGTCCAATACATTACACCATTCTAATCTAAAGGGAGGATAACGATTAGTTCTAGATAGTAGAAAATTAACCCAAGCGAACGAATACTGCGATATATGGAACACATTATTATTCTACTTTATTTTTAAGGGTTGTATAATGCCACATTCTAGGAAGATAATGTCGGTCCTCATGTTGCAACTGTTACGTTACGACTTTTACAAGAGACCAACATCTTTCGTCCATAGAATATGTCTGGGATATAAAAAGGGTTGGCATGCTTCCTAACCTTCCAATGAATCTACAATAGCTACATTACACTCTACAAGCTGCTTGGAACAAGCATTCATAGAATTCCTCAAAACATTTTGTTCAAAGTGTGCCTATGTGAATATCGAACTATATTTCTTTACTTGCGGCTCATTAATAAATTTTGTCTTTATAGAGTAAGGATTTTTCAGTGAAAATTTAATCTTTTATTAGTCTCAACACTGTATAAAATTTGATTTAAATATATATATATATATTGGGCGATTCGATTTTTTTATCACATAGTATACAATAACTATCTGGAATAAAAACGAAATAGGTACTCCAAATATTTAAGATCATTCGTACATATTAGTTTTCCTGGTAAATTATTATACTGGCATTACTATTGAAAAGAATCAGTAATTGTTTGGCGAAGTAAGTTATATTATCAAAGAGATACGATACTCTATGAATAGTTAGTACCCAAGCAATCACACGAGTGCCATTAATAAACGATTAATAAATTTATTTCATTTTTAATAAATAAGAAACTCATTTTATTTTATTAAATTTATTGTATTTAAAATAATTATAAAAAATATAGTATTAAACAATCACATTTTTATGTAAGTTATAATTAAGGATTAGTAATGTCCGTGGCTATATACGTGAGGATGACTGGCATGTCCTGATCTTTCGACATGAGCATTGAAACCGTTATGTTTGTCAGCTGTGTAATGGACGGTTCTGATAGTGCCATCTGGTTCATGAAGACTATAGTATCCCTTGATCACGTCTCCATCGCGTTCTTCATGTTGCTCTTTGTTATCTCCAGTATGGCCATCTTTAACGCCATATTTAAAATCATATTTCGGATAAGCCTGAAATCATTTGTTATGAAGCAAGTACAAGTCCAGTCTACGAAACAGATATTTTTAGTTTGTGCCTGTCTTATCCAAAAACTATTACAGGTAGTCGAAATGAAATGTTTAAGAAAGTAATGAATGTGAAGAAAATATATAGATAAAAACAAATGAAGATAGGGAAATAACTAAAAGCCATGCAAAGAAAATAAAAAAGAAAGAAGCGAAATGTGTAGAACATTTGATAATAATGGATACAGGGAGAGAGACTGGAAAGGCATGCATAGGAAGCCAGACAACTAGTAAGGTCGTCGGAAAGAAAGACCTAGATCAAAATGGAATAACGTATCTAAAACATGGCATTGCATGAAAAATTTATTTTAGCAGAGAAAGAAGGCAATAAATAAAATAAGAATAATACAACGAAGTTGAAAAGAGAAAAATAGAGTAACGAACGAAATTAATTTCTTTGGTTAGGACAAGACAATGTGATATAATCGTACTTAATTTTTAAGATGTATTTATGAGTGCGGATCGAATTTAAGCGTTTCTATACTGTGACTTTAATACAGGGGTTATACTTACATAATAGTCATTAAGATGTCCATGTTTATCACTTATTGGTTCAGGATGGTGTGAGTATAAGTGATTATTACTATAGGAAGATCCGCTATGACCAACAGCATCACACAAAGCGACAATAGTATACAAAATAACGAACTAAAATTTAAAAATGCTTTGTTAAAGGTATCGAAATTGTAAATACTTAATTTAATTTCAACAACTTACTTTGAAAATCATAATTTTTATGTTTCGATCAATATTTATCGTTCACGTTGTTTGAGGGATGATTTGATAATGGTAATAGTTACAAAACGTAGCATTTATATATGTATTGGAATTATGTACAAAAATAGAACATTCACTTTAGTTTTCTTATGGGAAAAAATATGTTACGATATAGGGAATTTATGGAATGAAAGTTATTTTTTAATGTGTTAAATATAGAATGCCAATTCATTCACATCAGTGTAAACAATTTTTTCTTTTGTAGACTTTATTTTAAAGAAACCAATTTTATTGGAATGTCGGAATTAAGTTAATTTTGTAATATTGTTATTAAACGCTCTCTCTCTCTCTTTTTCTCTGTCTCTCTGGATTATATAAATTTCGTAAAAACTGAAACAAAAATATCGAGAACTGTTTTATTGTAGCGAGAATTTGTTGTTGTTTTCGTTGTAGTGTGTCGAGATTGACGAAGTGACATACTGTAAAAATGTGTAATGGACTTTTTCTTCCGAGTTATATTAAAAACCAGCTTAATACTGGATACATTTCTGTACAATGCATTATTTAGATAATTTTATATGCTTTCATATATTGAAACTACAGTTTTTGCATTATTAAAATGTTTGCAGTGTTGTAGTTTATTCGTCCAAAAAGCTTTCTAGGGAATTCTCTCCTGTTGCTATATGTTATTATGTGTATATATGTACAAAGGGTACTAGGAAAGTTTTGTAATAGAGCTTTGTTTATTTAATTTCTTCAAAGTAATTTCTTCTACACTCAATACACCTCTCTATCCTCCGAAACCAATCTTTAAACCAGTTCTGCCAAGTTTCACTAGGGAGTAAAGCACACTCGCTGTCCCAAGCCCGCAAAAGGTCCTCTTCACTGGAAAACCGCCTCCCTTTTAGCTTCATTTTCACATCGGGAACAGTACAAAGTCGCAGGGAGGGTGTTCGAAATGTTTCAATCCTGTCGTGGTCAAATATTCGGTGCAGGCTTTGGCGCGGTGAGCTGGAGCATTATCGTGAGAAACTATGTGTCCATTCTTGACTTTGGCCGCCGGTTCTTCATAGATCCAATGACTTTAGGCAGGCACTGTTACGTATACTACTTAGGTGTGACTGTTTTCTGTGTGTCCACAACGACGCGTTCCACAATTCCACTCGATTTGAAAAATACAGCTATCATTTTCTTCTTTACAGATCGGGATTTTCTGACAACTACCGATGTGATCTCATCATCAAAGGCTCAAACTTTGTTTTGAGCTTTGATCGGCACATCGTAATAGTACAGCCAAGTCTCGTCACCTGTCACGATGTTGTTCACATGCCGAGATTATCCCTTATTAAACTTTTTTAGCATCTTCCGGCACCAAGTCACACGTCGTGTCATCTGTTCTTCAGTCAGTCGATGCAGCACCCAGAGAGAACAAATGATTATGCAGAATCGAACGAATTGCTGATGCATTTAAGCCTGAAGTACCCTCTATCTGTTGGTTGGTCACTCGCCTGTTCTCGCCAAGCCTTTTTCCTCATAGTAATAACGTTTTCCTCCGTAACCGACGTTCGTGGTCTTCCCGACCTCTCAGCATCCTCCAGAGTTAAATTTCCCCTTTGGAATTCTCTATACCACCTGAATGTCGTTGTGCGATGTGGATAAACATCACCTAGTGCAAGAGTCATTTCGTCGAAGCAATGGTCTATGTTTAAACCACGCACGAAATTATAATGCAAAACTGCCCTTAGCTCATTTCGTGATCACGATGCCATCGCAAGCGCTTTGCACTTTCACTGCTAATGAATAACTGAGCCCATCGACAAGGCGCCGGGGCTACTATGCACGTATGAACATATCTCAACATGCAGAAACAAGCAGCTTCCTACGGTTCATTGTTGCGCCATATTGCGAAACTTTCCTAATACCCTTTGTATGTGTAATATTAATTAAAGTTCAACCCAAAAATATTTAATACTAGAATTGACACTGCGAGCAAGAAGATAATTGAAGATAATAAATGTAAATATATATACTTACTCTTTTAAATAGTTTTCAATATACAGTTGCACAAAGTAGATGAGATAGGTTATATTGGGAGATTCATTATGATGTACCTTTTTCATTAGCGATTTGTCAGATAAATTGTGAGTAGTGTCAAATTTTCACGCTATTTTAGTTAAGTATTTTGTGGCATTTTATTATGAAAAAACTCAGCCCAGCACAGCATCTATAAACTATTTAGCTGTATTACGATAATCAGCGTTCCACGAGAAATGCGTTTCGTGCGCTTAGAGCAACATATAGTCTACGTAATCGGTCCACCAAACGCACAATTCGCTATACACGTACCATTGAAAAATTTTAAATGCAATTTTAATTATTGGATAATACGCGACCAAATATAATGATGGTAGCTGACAGGGTACGCGATGATCATGAAGAATCGATTTGACGTAGATCTCAACCGCTTGGCTCGTCGTATGCCACAATTTGGCGTATTTTACGTAAGCATCTTGGTTTAAAAGCATACAAAATTCAACTCGTTCAAGAACTGAAAGCTGTCGACCTTTCGAATCGTCACCGTTCCAGTCTTTGGACTCTTGAAAAGCTTTGTAGAAGATCCACTCTTTTCGACCAGCATTTTGTTCAGCAGTGGAACCCATTTCTGGCTTAATGGCTACGTCAGTATTCACAATTACCGTATTTGGAATGAAAATCAACCCGAAAAGGTTCAAGAGCTGCCATTACATTTAGGCAAAACTACGGTTTGGTGTGGTTTATTAGCAAGTGGAATCATCGCTGTATATTTCTACAAAAATGAAGATATTGCACCATGATAACGGACTGTTTGCTGCTTGAAAGTGCTTGATTTCGACGACTTTTTGTTCTAACAAGATGACACAACTTACTACACAGCCCTTGAAAGCATGGTTTTATTGTGAGAATAATTTGGTCAACATTTATTTTCACGTAATAGATCTGTGCAATAGCCGCCTAGATCATGTGATATCACACCTTTCGACATTTTCCGTTGGGGCTGCGTAAAGTCCAAAGTCTACACGGATAAGTCAGCTACGATTGAGCAATTGGAAGCTAACATTACTAGCGTTATTTGCCAAATATCACTTGAAACGCTTGAACGCGCTATCGAAAATTGGAACCTCAGAATTGACTATGTTAAGCGCAGTTACAGCCAACATTTGAAGGAAATTTCATTTTTTAAAAATAAATGTCAAAAATGATCCTTTTGTTAAAAAATCCTTCAATGTTTTCACCAAATTGTCATAAAATTATCTTAGAATCTCTGTAATACTGAAACTCTATCTCTCTTTATATTGATGGCTATTCTTTGTTCATAAGAGATTTCAAGAAGACTGTATGTCTGTTTTTAAAACTACTCGCAGTCTTGCCTCTTTATTTAAATACTATTTAACCATCATTTTTAAATCTATAAGTTGAAAATGAAATCCTCAAACTGCATATTTAGTTGCTTTTAAGGATTGCTATTTCCTCTTCACGGGAGAAAATTAGGATGGCCAGGTCGGCCAGCATGCTTTCCTTTATAAATATTGTATAACATTCCAAACGATATATTAAACTTTCTAGATGCCTCGCAAATGGTGAATCTCCTTCAACACGTTTTGTAATGCTTCTTCTAACTTGTCGCTTGTATCACAGTACTGTCTAAATTCAAGTAGACATTTATGTTTGTGTGGAATATTTCTACGAAAAAACAAGTTTATCTTATCATTTGGATAACTATTCAAATGTAGACTAATCAATTGGGCAACTTTGATCAAATGATCAATAGTACCCCAGAAAATGATAAAACTAATTCCTTAAGACAACGCAGACTCTCAATAAAAAGCGTAATCAAAAATTATCCATTTTGTTTTACTTTCAACAAGCTGCTGTACTGGTTATGTAATTACTTCACTACCATTTTTTAAATATAAAAGAAGTTTGGGTCGAAGCATTCTCAGAATTTAAAGTATCGCTATTTTACGCTCCCACAGTTCTTTTCGCAAACTGCCAATATTCTACATGTCAATTTTTCTAGAACGTTTTCTAGAACATCATTAATTTCTATTGCATCTTTTGGTTAGATGTGAATTTCAGCATTTTATCATCCTGTTTATTTATTTTGTTTACTTACCATTTTCTTTCTTGTAAATATCTGGTACCCTTACCTGAATCAATATTTTTCATATTTTTAATTTTTTAAAATTTTTTTTTCTGATCGTATTTATATATATTTCCACACTCTTATAGTTTTTCTCTTTGCTTTCTTTCTATTACTAACATTATTATTATTCGTTTTGGATATTTTAAAATTTATGATACCTATAAAGATTTCTCTATTGCAAATAGAATGTAAGTGAAAAGGTATTTTGGCATAAGCTTGTTCTTTATATATTGGGTCTGGGAAAAAGTTCGTGGCGTTTTTCCCGATAGATGGCATTGGTTGCCGATAACTAAAGAACAACAAGTCACAGCGACACCACCGACGGCTCGTTTTTTCGATGACCTTCCGAACGTTAGTTTGAGCGTAGAAACATTGTAATCGGTGCAGTGGTTGGAAAGTTATTCGCACTTGAAAATGGAGAAGAATAATGAGAAATTTCGCTATATTCTGCAATATTATTATGATAAGGGGAAGAACGCTGCGCAGGCTTGTGATAAAATTTGTGCTGTATACGGTGAAGGTACTTTATCGAAATCTGTTGCGCGGAAATGGTTCGCTCGCTTTCGTTCTGGAAATTTCAATGTGAAAGATGAGTCACGCTCCGGTCGTTCACTGAAAAATCTGATGAAATTCTTGAAAAAGTCCAACAAGATAAGCATATCAGCAGTGTCGATATTGGCATGGAGCTAGGCATTGACCACAAAACTGTTTTGAACCATTTACACAAAGCTGGTTACAAAAAAAAGCTTGACGTATGGGTTCCTCATGAGTTGAGCGTGAAAAACATGATGGACCGAATTAACATCTGCGATGCGCTGCTGAAACGGAATGAAATCGAGCCGTTTCTGAAACGTTTAATAACCGGAGATGAAAAATGGATTACGTACGATAATCGGAAGCGTAAAAGATCGTGGATAAAGGATGGTGAGCCGTCACAAGCGTTCGCTAAGCCAACATTGACGCCAAAAAAAGTGATGCTGTGTCCATTTGGGACTGGACATTCCACAAGCTACTTCCAACTGGTCAGTACGATTGATTCACTACCATTTTGTGCACAACTAGAGAGATTACGCCAGGCGATTGAAAGAAAACGGCCCGAATTGATTAATAGGAAAGGTGTTGTCTTCCATCATGACAACGCCCGACCACACACTTCTTTGATGACCCGTCAAAAATTGAGAGAGTTTGGTTAGGTGAAGTTTTGATGCACCCACCTTACAGTCCGGATATAGCACCCTCTGACTATCATCTGTTTCGATCTTCTGCAGAACTCTCTCAATGGAATTAAGTTGGTTTTAAAAAAATTGAAAATTACTTGATTCAGTTTTATATATATTCCAGAAACCACATAGTTTTTCACCGATGGGATCATGGATCTACCAAAAAAATGGCGAAACATTGTCGATAATAATTTAGCATATTCGGTTTAAATGAATTCGTCCACGCGCCATGCGGGGACCAGTTGAATTTTACTGAAAAAACGCCACGAACTTTTTCCCAGACCCAATATAATATGTATATAGTATTATGCTTTCTATGCAATTTTTACCGGAATGTTCGTAACTGGAATAGTTGTAAAGTTAATTCATATCATTGTTCGAAGAAATTACTGAATGAATACTAGTTAATAATAAAATAAGATGGAAAACGTTATTAAAAAAAGGCTCCAGTAAACAATCTCTGAATGTTTGGCTTTCGAGTAAAATTTAAAGAAATATCGGTCTATCTACAGTACACGCCAGGAGAGTTGGCGAGCAGTGGGAGTAATTTTGCACAGCATTAGAGATAGTGGAAGGTCTTGCAATAGGTTTAATATGAAGTCTCAAAACGCTATAGAACACAAAAAACACAAAAGGACGTGTATGTTTCTAAAAGCGACTACGACATAATCCCACCATTCATCATCTCTCTTGGCGATTACAGTGCTTCATCTACAGAGTAATTTTTGTGCTAATATGTACATATTAGCACAAAAATTATTTTGCATTAGATTCGCACCTTTCTTTCTTTCTTACACTTATTAAATACAATTTGCAGTTTCTTTAGTGGAGACAAATATACTCTATTATTTTTTTTACCATTCATCATTTATAGAAAGTATTTTATAAGTTTCCTTCATGTTAGTATTGAACAAAGGCAAGAATCCATACAATTTATTTGTTAGGTTTTAAGTAAGAACGTTATATAAATTAATGGAAATAAAACAAAATGTAAAATATATTAAAAATTAAATCTGCCGGAAAAACTGTCTTTGAAAAGCATATAAAAAATAACTACAAAAATGCATTTGTTCTAGTTCGTTGAAAACAAGGCTGAAATAGACTTACTTATGTCCCTTTTTTAAATCACCACGATTTTGGGTCTGTTACAATTAAGTAAAAGAAATAAATCAATAACTACAATACCACAATAACCATAACGATCTGATTTATGTGTATAATTATGGTCGAAGCAAAGAACCTTTTTATAAGTAATGAAATTTATCAACTAAATCAATTATTTATTCTGGCCAATAAATATGGTAAATTATTCGCTATCATTCCACTTAACTACATTATTAAATAATTTATCCAAAGAAGCATATAATAATATTATATATATATAGTTACTTTAACTAGATTTTTTTATTTTACGACGTTTAGTAAAGAGTTATGTCGTAATTTGTTGCACTATAATCGACGTATGTATGTACATACATATACGAGGGACTTCTTGAAATCCCTGAATTCCTGTATAAATTGTCAATGTCATCTCAATATATTATAAATATGAGGGCAAAAATTGCTCGCCGCCAATCCTTTTATCAGCTGCAAATAATTCATATAGCAGTCACAGTCGCTATTTGGAAATGAACCAATATGAGAGGCAATAGTCTATAGGTGTTTCAAGGAATCTACTTCGTACACCATGGAGTAGGTAATGCAGAATAGATTTCTATTTAGAAAATAAATAGACAGCAACT
This sequence comes from Dermolepida albohirtum, assembly GCA_031893035.1. NCBI lineage: Eukaryota > Metazoa > Arthropoda > Insecta > Coleoptera > Scarabaeidae > Dermolepida > Dermolepida albohirtum. Next base: position 72,083 of record JAVIWB010000352.1, read on the forward strand.
AGGCATGGTTTTAATGTCGTGACAATAGTGAAGAACTCTCAAAAGTTGAATACTTAAAAAAATCTTTTGCGGCTACTTTCGCGACCACTAATGAAAAAATAAGAAGCTAAACATGTAATAATTAGTTACGAAGTTTTGCAATTATTTAATGATGAATATTGTTTTTACAATTATAACAGGCAGTGAAACTATTTAGAAAATAAATTGATTATTGTAAAAAAGTTATTTGTGAAAGGTATTAAGATAGAATATGTATGTTCTGTCCCTAACTCTAAAGGAGACAGAAAATAGAGTTAAAATAGAATATAAAAAGGTCTGATAACTTTAGTGGATCTACGGCAGAGAGATCTTTTGTGACATATTCTATTCAACTGTGCAATGGAAAATGTGATTCGAAAAACATGAATAGAGCAAATAGAATAAAACCAATAATACCAATGCTTAAATTTGTTTTATAGATGACTTAGTAATATTAGCATGAACTCTGGAGGAGCTGCGGTTTACCATGTCAAGATTAGAAGAGACAGCAAGAAAAATTATTTGGATAAATGTAAATATGACGAGGCGTATGACTTATACGATATATGACATATACGACAAACAGAGGTGATTAAGAATAAGGAACAGTGGAAAAGTATATAGTTTCAACGAAGGTGATCAATTTACATATCTTGAGACTAGAAATTTTATAGAAAACAAGATGTTGGAGGGGAAATACGAAATACTAAATGTATATATAGCAAGATGAACGTAAGACTAAAAGCACTGCATGCAAGTGAAGTTTGGACGCTGTTGGGAAAGAAAAACGCTCAGGAAAATATATGGAAGAACGACAATGCTCTATTTAATTAGCCTAATGTAATACCAGTGGTCCAGGAATAACGCTTAGGATATTTGGGATATGTAGCGAGAATGAATACCAAAGTATTTCCAAAGGGGTTGTTGGAAGAATGGAAGAAAAGCAACGAAGAGGAAGGTCGAGGGAAAGATGGGGGAGGAAGTGATGAAGGAAATGTAACAGAGGAACATCACTGGATGGAAAAAGAAAACGGAAGGTAAGAAGGTGTCGATAGATATAATAAAGGAAGACTACTAGGCCTGTTGTTCTGTAATAGAAGAGTAAAAGAAAATTATCGTGTCTTAGCACATACCACCCACCATTTCTGAAAATGAACGTCTTCCGTCAAATATGATGTATTTGACACCTTTAGTAATTAACTAAAGTCGTAGACCTACTCTGAACATACATATATGAAGTTTTAAACACTCTTTTAGTATATTTGTAATAATTTCGAAGTATACACAATAAGTTTTTATTTCGAAAAAGTTGTGCAATTTTCATATTGAAATGTTCAGGAAATTTATGCTTAATAACTTAAAGAATTAAAATAAATCATTAGTCGAAATGGTAAAGGATTACTTACAGAAATTCGTACCATTTTCTGATAAAAATTCTATATTTCAGGCTATGAATTAATTGTGTATTTAATCACAGGTTTTCTTAAAATTCTAGGAATTTTTAGGAAGTAAATTATTTATAAAATCTTTTGTAGCTTAGCTTAGAGCTTACTTTTAAATGACTTTATTTTACTGCAGTGTGGTGAATATAACACATGAATGTTACAAGATACAATATTACGTAAATTTAAAATTTCAACAGGAAAACCATAAAAAACTGAAACCTATAATATAAAATACTAGGTGGAGAGTTAATGGGTAGCAATGTGTAACAAGCACTAATACAATTATACAGCAAATTACTAGTATTATGACTTTGTATAGTATGCAACTTATTTAACAGACATAAATTTAACAAAATCACTCTCTCCGCTAGTTACGCATTACAAAGTAAATTAGTTCGAAAATATAAGACTTTTATGCGGAAATGTTCGCAATACTAATGTTATGTATTACTTTTTTATGTAATGACTTCTGAGTATCGAATTATAAAATACCCTCTGTTCCGAAAATAATTCGAATGGCTTTAAAAAACAAAAAATTACACACTACAATTTTTTTACGTTCAAGAAGTGCATAAAACGGTTTTCCTGTATCCCAAAGTGCAGCCAGGTAATAAAGTGTAATCTCGCAGAACTAAATTGAATAAGTACAGGGGATGTGGAAGCCATAAAATTTTATTTTTGGTAAAAGAACTGACAATTGACGAATGATAAGAAGGTGCATTATGGTGAAATAATAGCTAATTGTCTGACTGTCGATATTTAGGATAAACATAATAATTGTGGCCTCTAAAACTCATCAATCATCAATATAATGCTTAGTATGAATCACCTGAATAAATTCTGTTTATGTAATTCCCTTAGAATTGTAAAAAACAGTGAGTATTTGTGCCATTATTTCACATAAGTACACAGGAAAGTTGAGATTTGTATCTGAATATTGTTCAACTGATATTTTTAATATCTGAGTATTTGTATCTGAATATTGCTTAACTGATATTTTTAATATCAATTGCAATTGAATATCAATATAATAGTCAAATAACGATTTAAAGTGTCAGATAGAAAATTAATATGTACATATACAGAGTCAGTAATTTCTAGTGTAACTGTCACCTGTTTAATTAACTTTTTAATACACTGAAACCCGTTTATTGGAAACCCTCTTAATAAAATATATCGGTTAAAGGAATTAAAATCTCAAGAACAAAACCATTTCCCTTTAAGTATTAACAAAATTATTCGGTTATAAGAATATCTTTTAATAGAATATATTGGGTAAAGGAATGGCTTTTCTAAGGACATTATTGCGATTTTGTTTTCATAAAAGAATAAATTTCTCTACCTGCTTAACTAAAGGTGGATGTAAACTAAAAGTTACTATGAATGTTTACTTTACTTTTAGGAAGCTATTATGTATATAATTACAGATAATCTTCGGATAATTACGTATTGCAATAAAATCTTACATAAGTGATTTTAAACAATATTTAGATAATGGTTAATTCTGTGCGAATTACATATATTCAATAAAAATTTTTTCAGATGTTTTAAAAGCAGGAAATTTCTTTCGAAAGTGAGTGAAAGTGAGTGAAAAATGGTTTCTTCGACAAACTTGAAAAGAAAAGACCTTGCTCTGAAGGAAAAAGTAAAATTGCTTGAGTTTTTAGAAGAAACAACTTGCAGTCAGTCGGATGTTGCCAAAAAATTTGGTGTATTCCAAGCACAAGTGAGTAAATTGTTAAAAAGAAAAGACAGTATTTTAAGTGATTGGCGTGATAATTTTAAATATACTCAAAAACGAAGACGCAACGGGAAGAATGCTGATGTAGAAAATGCTTTAAATCATTGGTTTACCAGATGGAAATATCGTTCCTAAATTTCTTTCAAAAAAATTGAAAATACCTATTCAAAGGATACTCCATCAACCGCGCCATCATTTCAAAAAGTGACATTAGCATGTGACACTATATGTCGTTTTTTAGAATCTAAAACTGATTGTAATTTTGCACATTTCTATGCATTAGATAACCAAATCACTGATATTTTGTGTAAAGAAAGAAAACAAAATAAAATTACAGATTATTTTGTTAAGGATGTGTAGAGTTTGAAACGGAAAAAATAGTATCAATTAAAAAATATGTATTACGCTGAAATGTGTTTTATTTCTTTTGTATGTACTCTTAAATACATTTTATGAAAATTGCAACATAAATTTACAGTATCATAGTGAAGTCAATTTTATAGTTATAAAATCGCAGATATAAAGAATACGAATTATGTATATACGAGTACATACATACTTAACTTACTAGTAATAAGAAAAAATAAGTTAAAAACGGATAATGGAATAATCCGCATATAGGAATAATTTTATCCCGAGTATCCCAATAAGCGGGTTTCATTTAATAAGAAAGAGATGTCATGGTTGTTATGTTAATATTATTTTCTAAAGAAGAAAAATGATTTTATTTAAGTAAAGTTTAAACTTAATGTTTATATGTATTCATAACATTTACAAAATACTCAAATGCAAAATAAACATATTTTCGAAAAAAATAAAAATAAAAAAGTATAAAAATATAAAAAAAACGTAATCTGTTCTAAAACTTAAGTATCTTTGTTCTACGAAAAACGAAAAGAAAAAAAAATAAACTCGAAATAATTTCCTCATCCAAACAAAAGCTTGAACATTTGCAATTGTTTCTTGTTGAATGTTCCCCAAATAATTAATAATCTTGTTGGCAATGCTTCTACATTATTGGGCTTGTTATCTGAAAAGGGATAAATTGATATTTTCAGATAATTACAGAAAAAATATCATTTCAGATAAATTAAGCGATTTAAAAGACTAACGAAATTACTCCAGCAAATTAATAGCCTATCACCAAAGATGCTATGCGTTGCAGTATTATAAACAGGATATCCTTCATGCTGAAATCAAATCGCCTTTGTGTCTCTTTCATTCTCCAGACCTAGTATTCTGGTATGTTATTCTAAACCATCAGGTGGTGTATAGACTTTTAAATTCCTTTCATGAAAAACGGACCAATTATGTTACCGCCTAACAAGCCAGTTCACAAACTTAGCTTTTATGGATACTGAGTTCGAGCATTATAAATAAGGTATTTATGTTGCCATGACTAACAACTTGGAACGTTTGGATTATTTAGACCACGTAAAGGAAACGAAGTTTTGTCCGTAAATAAAATACTCTTAATAAAATTCTTGTCGCTACGATATTCTTCCATAACTTTTTCCCAAAATTCCAAGCGTTGAATTTATCCTCAAGAAAAATATCATTCGTCTTTCTCAATTTATATGAACGAAAATTGTGTCTCTTTAAAACACTACGAACTGTCATAGCTGAAATATAAAATTCCTCTGCAATTTCTTGGGAAAACAATTGAGGTTGGTCTTCTACAGCGGCAGACTTTAAAAGATTCCATTCTTCGCTTTATCGTATCCTGTTTATTTTGTGTTTAAACGAATATATGTAAATAGCCACAGTTTTCAAATTTATTAATTGTATGATCTACTATCTTAAAACTAATTGTGCCTTCAAGATTAATTTGAAATAGATATATAATTTTTTTGATGCTGTAACCAAGGTGCTGCTATTTTATAACAAACTTTTTTTTCGAGGAGGTAAAATGTCGTAAACATTATTATTTTTCTGTATCGAAAAGATACGATAAAGCTTACGAAGGAATCGTTCGTTAATAACACAAGTCTATCTGATGATGAGTGAACCTCTGAAACATATGTAGTAGACAGGGTGTTATTAACATTTGAATGATTCCTCTTAACATAACATGTCCATAATGAAACATGAAAGTACCGTTCGGATAACTCGGAAATCAAAACCGTAAATTTAGGTTTTAATTTTCGAGTTCTCCGAAAGGTATTCGTTTGGATTTTCTTCTACTGTGCACCATTCAGTATTTCGATGCTTAGTTTCTAGATGGTATTAATAACACAATATTTCATTAATTACAATCCTCTTTAAATTTCTTGTCTCTTCCAGCTTTTGCAATGATGTTTTTGCTCTGCTCTAATTTATACCATCTTCATCTGTCATATGATGTGGAACGAATTTTGAATTTAGTCTTCGAAGATCAAGTTTTCCGCTTAAAATTTGATGAAATTATTGTTTTAGGAAGCAAAAGTTGCATTTCCATGAATCCCACTGAAGATTTTTTATAAATTTTCTGGAACTCACATTGTTTTTCGACATTTTACTCAACCGTAGTTTCAGTTGATTGAATTGAATGTTTGCTCCTATTCACATCCCATCTGCAGCTTCCAAAGGCCCGATGTTACTCTAGAACTTGTTCTTTTGATCAATAATTATTTGCATATTCCAATTTAAACATTTATTGCGCCTTCCAACACTTTTATCATTTTTAACGAGGGACTGTGCTGAGTCCTTGTTAATCAAACTATGTTATTTAAATGCGTTATATCCTAACTTCTTGTGATCGAAAGAAATTTTAACATATTGCTAATGTCAATTTCATTAAAATGTAGCAATTTGGCTATGTAGTACAGAAAGTGTATAGAAATTTTTATCAAATTTTCTAAAATTCACAACTGCTCAAGTTATCATAATTTACAAATTCCTTAGACGAGTTACATAAAATAGTATGGAAGAAAAATTGTAAATACGATGGTAGCTGTTTATATAGCAAACAAAAAAATTTTATTATCAAAATAGTTTTATTGCTTTTCGAAATATTCTCCTTGAAGATAAATGTACTTTTGCATTCGTTTAAACCAATCTGAAGAACATTGCTGTCACTTCTCCAAAATATGAGTTTTGAATGCCTCAATTGTCTCTTCTGGCGTAGAGAACCGTTGACCACGAAGTTTATTCTTCACGTGTGGAAAAAAAAAGAAATCACAGGGTGCCAGATAATTGCTGTACGGCGGATGGCTCATCAATTCAATGTTTTTCCCGGTCAAATATTCAATTATTTGAACCGACCTGTGAGAGGTCGCATTTTCATGGTGGAGAATGATCTGTCGTTTTCGGATTGTTTTTCCTATTTCTTCAAAAATTTTTGACAAACAAATAGTTCTGTACCATTCGGAATTGACCGTTCTACAACTCTCTAAAGACACGGTTGCAACGTGACCGGTTTTACCGAAAAAACGGGCGACCGTTCCTTTTGATGTGCTTCGAGTGCGAACAACTTTTGTTGGTTTTGGCTCGTCTTGGAACACCCACACAGTCGACTGCTGTTCATTATCGGGTTCATATGTATAGATCCAAGATTCATCACCTGCGACGACTTTATAAATGTTCCTTGAAGCACCGCCATTGTATTTTTTGTGCATTTCTTGGCAACGATCGACGCCAGTCCTTTTTTTGATCGGTTGTCGAATTACGTGGTACCCAACGTGAACATAGCTTCTTAACGGCTAAATATTCATGCAGAAACTTATGCACGCTGGTGTTACTAATAGCTGGAGATGCCTCGATTTCGCGGTATGTCACATGACGGTCTTGTATTATCAATTCAGACATTGCATTAATGTTTTCTGACAGAAAAACATTTATGGGACGACCTTCACGAAATTCATCTTCCACAGAAGGCTGTCCAAATTTGAATTCACTATACTAACGATCTACTGTAGTTTTCTATAGTGCTTCATCACCATATAAAGAATTTAGTTCGTCGATTCATTTTTGTTGAGATAATCCACGTCGAAAGTTATGGAAAATAATTGCACGAAAATGTTCGCGAATTAATTCCATTTTTTCGCTGACTTAAAATTTTCAATTCAAAATTAAATAAAAGTTTTTCATTTATTATGTTTTTCTTTGTTTACAAAGCCAATTAATCCAGAAATTTTGTGAGATATAGTTCACTTAAAGAAATTGTAATAAAATTGAAAACTGCTTGTTTCGAAACTATAGTTACTGTATTTTTCATTACATATTCTAGGTCAGAATTTTTTTAAATAATTAAGCATTTTTTAAAATATTCATAGAAAATCATTTTCGACAGGAATTATGAAATAACTTTCATAATTCAAAGTCAATAAATATCAAACAGTTCTGCCAATTTGCTTAAAGAATTTTAAACTCAAATTTATATGTGGACATCTTAGGAAACTAACGGTAGCTCATATAAATGATTCATTTGTGGTAGGCATTTTTAAAATTTTAATTCTTTTCATTTTTTTTGTATTGACATTAGATTAATTATTCTGACCAATAATGACATTGCACAGAGCTGAGTCAAACCTTAAATTCAAATTCATTTTAAAGAATTGATTGGTTTTAATAAACACCTTGACTATTTTCCAAACATTAATCCATTTTATTTACATATTAATAAAAATGATGTATAAAAAATATATTATTCTATATAATTTAAGATTTTTCAGTGATGACCATGACCACCATGTCCATATACAGCAGGGTGACCAGCGTGACCAGACCTTTCAACATGAGCGTTAAAACCATTGTGTTTGTCGGCGGTGTAGTGTACGGTTCTGATGGTGCCGTCGGCTTCATGAAGAGTGTAATATCCTTTTACTTTGTCGCCATCACGTTCTTCGTGTTGTTCCTTGTGGTCACCAGTGTGTCCATCTTTTACTCCATATTCGAAGTGGTATTTGGGATAGGCCTAGAATCGATAAAATGATTTTATTTTAGATTTATTTACTTTGTTTAGAAAAATCTTCATTGGGCGAATTGGTTTTTATTATTTTCATCTATCAAAAGCATTAATTTTCAATCGTAAATATTTAGTAACAAATAAAAATCTTACATGGTGGTGGTGACCATCGTCATCGCCATGTCCACCGCCTCCACCGCCGCCACCATGACCACCGTACGAATGAAGATAGTTGTTGGAGTAAGAAGAACCTCCATGACCTCCATGTCCTCCACCTCCACCTCCATGTCCATATCCAGTGGATAATGCTACAATGGCGCAGAGAACGATGACCTGGAAATATTTTACTTAATGAATACTGTTTGAAACTTTCATCAATTTGTTCATTTTGAAGACGGAAAGTAAGGAAGTTGTAACACATAAATAAATTCGGAAATAATCTCACTATTCTATTCCAAGCAAAAATTTCTTGAATAATTATTATAAATTAATAACTTTTTATGATAATCAGAGCACTAAATTTTTTCGAAAACTTTTAATTTATTTATAAAACTTCCGTTTTGTGTTAAACACTAACTTTTAAAAGAATCTATAAACGAATTAACTGGTTAGTTACAAATTGACCATCCGATTTAGTATACTTGAAAGATAAAAGTTATAATTTAATATTTTGTCCACTTATCTATAACGCTTGCATACGTTCTTCTTTATACTATTTATTGTAATATTACGAAGCACTGTAATCAATTAATATCATAGCACACCTTAATAATCATGGTTGTTCTGGAATTGGACACTTGTCGATGTTATGGTTATTCAAGAAGTGTTTGACACTACACTGATTTTTGAACGGTGAAATTTTCGCTTTTATAGTAAGATTTTTCAGCTAATGCATTCTCCTTGTCTTTGGAAAAAATGACATCGAAAATATAACGGCGAAAGTTAGTTACGTGTAAAAAAATATCAATTTTTAAATAAAACTATGTACATTAAATAATTCTTTTTGTCGTAGTTGTTATTCGCTAGGTCGCTTTTATGCTTTGTTGATTATGGCCTCATTTTATTGTTCATTAGAACAATATTTTTTCAATTTAATTGTGGAGAAAACAACCAAAACACCATCTAAGGAAACCGTTAAAAAATTTTCGTTCAGAATTCACGCAAATATACTCGAATATTTATAATTTAACGGTATTTTGCAGTACTTTTAAATGAGATTAGTATGCTTAGCGCTTTTGTGGAATAAATACAGTTTAGTTGCTTTTTCAATTATGTAAATTTCATATAATGTGAGTGTAACAATTTTGTTTAGTCACACTGTTTTATTCCTCTAATCGTTAACGAGCCCTTTTGTGGCGAACAAACATTTCGTAACAAAGGTATCTGTTTGCCTTATATACATATATACGAGGACGCATCAGTAATTAGTGTGTCTAGACAAGAGAACAAACTTTTTGGTAAAAAATTATTTTATTTTTATTACATTTAGTACACTGATATTCAAGTCTTTTCGTTTCTTTAGAAAACTAAGCTTTATCAAACTGTTCGAAAATGCGTTAGCTTAGCGAATATCTCCTTATTCGTTACAAATTTCTTGACACCGAATTTTTAGATTGAAAAAGGGAAAATCATGTTGCGAAATCTGACGAATAACCTGGATGCGGAAGTAGTTCAAAATGTAGTTCAAGATTTTTACCATCGAAACAGTCAAAGTGTGAACATGTGTGAACATTGCATTGATTTAAAAGAGATATATAGTATTTGTTTGTTACTGTTTCTCCTTTTGGAAGATAATCGATGAGAAGAATCCCACTGCAGTCTTAAAAGAGAGCAGATAAAATTTTTCTGGCTGAACATTTAGCCTAGTTTTTACAGTTAGCCTCAGTCTATTGTGCCTATTGTTGCTTCATTCTGGATATATAATGGTGGATCTAAAAACTACTATTATTCGACGTCACGTCCGGACTATGGTCTAAGCTTCGCTAAATTGAGGGCCGAGATGTGTTCTTGTTCGCGTTCGATCTTTAGAATTGAAAAATCCAGCACTCATCTTGCGCACAATTTCTTCATGCACAATTCATTATGCAAGTCCAAACTATTGATCAATATGAAATGAGTAGAACCATTGTGATTTTGTAAAATTTTAAATTTCGTTCTATCCTCATTTAGCACCATATCATGTATTTTTTTTGGAATATACACGTCTCTTGGGCATCTACTGCATTGTGTCTGATCCCCAGACACTTTAAAACTTAGATGTTATTCATTTTGTGCTTGCAATCGATGTAGATTGATCTCCAAAATAATTTTATATTCAACATAATCTCAATGGAGTCTTGGTCTATGTAGTCTCCAATTTTGTCACTTTTCCGAAGAATAAAGTGATATTGTTCGACTAGAATTTTTTCTTGCTCGTGTTTGTGTTTCTCGACTTGTGCCATTTTGTTGCTGCGACAGTTGATTTGTGACACGTTTGTTTTCTTGTTCCAAAGTATTTTCGTAGGAACCAATTTTGACCGACTTTGTTTTAGTTTTTCTTCAAATAGATTGATATAATATAGCATATGTTTTGTTATTAGTTTTTCCTATTCTAATTAGGCGATTTGGATAATTTTTTGGAAATGACGCAAATAGTAGCCACAATCTTCCTAACCTGTAAAACAGTCTGTCTTCTTGGTCAAATTCTAACCAATTCATTGTTTTGACTATTTTTTTATATAAGTGTATTCTAAAGGATTTATGCTTCACTAGAGGTTGTGAACGCCAGATATTCTGATCGAGATATTTTGAGAATCTAAATTAATTAACGACATATGCGTCGAAATGTCTTTTCGTATATAATTTTGGTTGGCAGTTAAAAATTCCCGCTAGTTCACTTTGTTTTTTCGTACGTAATTTTTCTTGCATGATAAGTATTCATGTAGCTTGGGCAAATGTACTTCATTAGATGACCTTCCATAATAATATCATGTATTTTATCAACGATATCTGCTGTGGTGACCTCGATTGAGTTCCCAGAGCCCGCTTAATCTTTAATATATGATACGTTTAAGTAGATTGGTACAAGAATACAGTGTTTAATGATAATGAAAATTTTCCATCTTCTTTGTCCTTTGACCTCGCCAACCGCATACTTCCCTAAATAAAAATATTTTATCACATCGTATTTACTCATTTTTATAGAAGTTTCTGCCATTCTTATTTTAGAGTCTTGAAGACAATAAATAGCCTATCGTTTTTGTATGAAATTTGGACCGGGTTACTATCAATAACAGTAATAAAAATACTAATAATAAGTCATGATTTTAAATCTCCCAACAACTTAACGCCAAACACAGGAGACATTGGTAGATTATGAGCCAATATTATGTCCGCGCCTATGGTGCGACTTAAGGTCGTTGCTTATCAGAATTTGTTTAGATGAGAAGGGAAAATCACTAAATAAAAGTAATAAAAATACTAAGAATAAGTAATGACTTTACATCACTCAACAACTTAACGCCAAACAAAGCAGACATTGGTAGGCCGTGAGCCAGTATTATGCCCGCGTTCATGGTGCGACCTAAGGCCTTTGACTATCAGTATTTGTTTAGATGAGAAAGGGAAACCACGAAATGATAGTAATAAAAATGATAGTCATGACTTTACATCCCCCAACAACTTAACGCCAAATACAGGAGACATTGGTAGACCATGAGCCATTATTACGCCCGCTCTGGGAAGGGGAAACCACGAGAAACCTTCCCAGACAGCAAGTCGTCCTACTCGATCCCGAGACCCCAGGCGTGTCAGTAACTTGCTATTAAGTTACCAGCCGGCTTAAGAATAAGTAGTCACATGTCCAAATAAAGCGTGATGCCGTTTACAAATAGTCTTTATATATTATACTTCTGTCATAAAAGTTTTTCAAAATAAATGTAAAAACACATCTTGGGCAAGTGTATTTGTTTTATTCAAAACAGTCCGGATATGATCTATACCTTTAATTTTAGCCTTCGAAAGATCTTTTATTTAAATGGATACTGTGCAGGACGGCATTTATTATATTCACTCATGCTAGACAAATATGAGGGAATACTTCAACAAAAAAATTTAGTTCAAAAGATGCAAAGATATAAAACTCTATTACATATTGCGATATATAGACCTAATAGGCATACTGTGTAAACAGGGTTCCTATTGTCTGTAATTTCTTTGTCAGATGTATTTGTTGATAGATTAGTGGGTTTATGCATTCTCTGTCTGTGCTACGTTTAGTCATACACTGTTAATATGGATGTTTATAACATTTATTTACGCAGTTCTTAGCTGTATACAATAAATATTTACTTACTTCGATCTACTATTATTAATATCTCAAAATTAGTAATAGGTATAAATATAGAAGAAGTTTTTAATAAACATATGGACGATAAAATCATTTATGAGCATTAATTATATTCATTATAAAATTAAAGAAAGTAACTGAATTATTAAAAAGGAAAATAAATTCTACAGGTAAATAAATAAACTCTTACAAAGAAATAAAAATAAAAGCATAAGCTCTTCTAAAACTTAGGTGGTTTTGTTGTAAGAAAAACTAAACTAAAATGGAGTTATAAACTTTTATTTCAACAAATGTTCAAAGTGATCTACTGATGCAAACTAACAATTCACTAATTTATCGAAAAAGCTTCTTTTTTCGTTTTTAATTATTTGTTGTCGAATGTTTTTCATATAACTAACAATCCTTGCATGGAATTGTCCTACATTACTAGGCCAGTTATCAAAGATGATGCGTAAATATTCTCTGATACTTGTAGCATTATAAACAGGATATTCGTGCTATGGAACCAAATTATGTATGCGTCTCTTGGCTTTCCTAGAGCTGTAATTACGCTATTGAAGCAGATATAGACATTTTACAGTATTCAAAGTTCTTTCTATGATAAGTGGACCGATTAAATATGTTATTGCCTAACAAATTAGTCAAAACGTTTAAGTTTTATGGATAGTGAGTGCGTATTGTAAAAACTCTTGTAAATAACATAATCTACGGTAAAAATGCAATAATTAAAACAAAATATGCCGTCTTTCAAAACATTATTAATATTACAATGAAGGATCATATATTAGCTAAGCAAGATAAAGTAAAGAAGTGTAGCAATTATTAGATAGATGGCGATTCTAATAAAAGATAATAACAGTTCTTTTTCATTTTGCTCGACTTTCCCATTTTGTTCGGCTTTCCACTATATATGTATCTGTAAAATGTTCAGTAGAAAGGCGCTAAAAGTTTTGCCTATTTTGAGAGCGGGAAAACTTTTATGAAAATAATAAAAATAGAATTTATGAACAAGTTGTCTTTTATATACAAGGAATATTAGCAAAAATGAATTTAATATTGTCTGCCTTTGACTGCATTATAGAAATTAATCTAAATCTATAACAATCTATTCGGAAAGGTTATTTTAGATATTAATAAATACGGTGTGTTTCAAAAAGAATATACGTATTACAAAGTACTATTTTGTCCAAACTATCGATCGCTACGCCTCGGCTCGGCTATAGGAGAAACGAATACATACTAGTTTATTTAATAGCCGCTAGATGTCAGTTGTTTTCTGTTTTTCTTGGTAACCGTCATATGTTTAAAATGACTACTCCGCATCATTTTGTGCTCTCAAGTTTGCGAAGTGTAATTCCGTGATTACAGTGCAAAGATGTTTCAGGTTGAGCTACCAAATTGATTCTCCGAATGGGTGGAACATTAGCAGATGGTATCGACAGTTTGTAGATACAGGATGTGTACGTAAAGAAAAGAGTCCTGGCTCGCGTTTCTGAAGAAAATGTTGCAACTGTTTTCCAACGTAATCCTTCAAAAACAACTCGTCGTGCCAGTCGAGAGTTACACCTGCCCACAACAACAATTTGGCGTGTTTTGAGACGTCGATTGGTTATGAAGCCGTACAAGTTACAGTTGTTACAAGCTCTGCGTTCTGATGACAAACGGAAACGTGTGGCATTTTGTAACGAGTTTCATGATGCTATTGACATTGATAACACGTTCGCACAACGTATCGTGTTCAGTGATGAAGCGACTTTCCATGTTAGTAGTCTGGTAAACACACACGATGTTCGAATTTGGGGTCTACAGAACCCACATGCAGCCATTGTACGAGATTCGCCTAAAATCAATGTGTTTTGTGCGATATCTCGATCATCTGTTTACGGCCCATTCTTCTTTAATGGAAATACGGTTAACGGTCAGCAGTATCTCGCTATGTTACAAAACTGGTTGTTTCCGAGGCTGCACGAAGACAATTTCATTTCTCTCATTCCCTCACTGGAGTTGCCAAGTGCGTGAATATCTTAATGAAACTCTACCGAACCGTTAGATTGGTCGTCAAGGAGCTGGCGACTTAGCGTGTCTCAGTTGGGCTCCACGGTCACCGTATTTGACAATTTGTGACTTCTTCATGTGGGGCTTCGTTAAAGACAACGTTTATGTACCACCACTCCCACAGAACCTAGAAGAGTTGAAGAACCGGATCCGTACTGCCGTAACATCAGTGACGAAGGACATGCTTGCCCGAGTATGAGAGGAATTTGATTATCGATGGGATATTGTTCGCGTCGTTGATGGAGGACATATTGAACATCTATAATCTGAACTTGAGGGGTTCGTAAATATGTGTGTAAAGTTTCATATTCGTATGTCTTAAAGTTTAATAAATATATACATTCGAAATACGTATATTCTTTTTAAAACATCCTGTATATAAATGATTTCGTAAAACAAACTTTTGTTTCATTTAAACGCGCAAAATCTTTAAAACGAAAAACATCGATCTCAACCTTCAGTAAAAAAGCAATAGTTACAGTGTTTTCCGTTTAACAAGGTATTCTGCTCTTAGATGTTAAAGAAGCTGGTGTCAATATTAATGTTGAACAGTACTCTAAACTGTTTGTGTCACTATTGAGGATAAATGCCTCTAGAACCAAACAAAATATGTCATCCTTCTTCATGATAACGTTTACTCCTGCGTAGTTCGAACTATTCAAGATCTACTTGCTTCTATGCGTTCCAAAGTCTTAGAACAGCAATTCTATACTTTATTGGTTACAGCATAGATTAGTATTAGAGAAAGCAAATCGTAGCAAATTTGGTATATCTCCTTGCCGTCAAGATTTGATGTCACTGTAGGATACGTAGATTATTCAATTAGTATGCAATGTAAATAGAATTTTATGCTGGGGATGAATTTGTTTATACTACTTTGAAAATGGCGAATTACCAACAAGTTCATGAAATGCAATGTACATATTAGTGATAAAGGTACATTTATGATAGTTGCTTCATCTTTGCTTTTGGGTTGGAAATGTGTTCTTGGTACTTCTGCTGTCGTCGTTCATTTATGATATTTAGGTAGTTTTTAAAGAATGTACATTTAAATATAAAGCTTATGTAGACAAAGTAATCAGAATTCAAAAATGTCGTTATATTATTTATTCAACATATAAATAAACATTAACAATATAATGTAATAACAAAAAAGGACTAACAACAATTTATTAATGACCGTGACCACCGCCACCGCCTCCATGGCCACCACCACCACCATGGCCTCCACCGCCGCCACCACCATGACCACCGCCTCCACCTCCGTATACTGCTGGATGAGCACCATGTCCTGATCTCGAGACTTGAGCATTGAAACCATTCTTTTTATCGGCTACGTAGTGAACTGTACGCAATGTTCCGTCAGCGTCTTTGATGGTATAGGATCCTTTCACTTTATCACCATCGCGTTCTTCGTGTTGACTATGATGATCGCCGGAATGTCCATCAGAGACTCCATATTGGAAGTGGTATTTTGGATGAGCCTGTAAGTCAATTTAAAATAAATGCTTCATTGATATTATGCAAAAAATAATGTTTAGGTAAAGAATTATTGATCAAATTAATAATACAGAACAATGAAGATATGGTAGTATAATTATGATACATTATGTCCTGATTCCAAATAAGTACGTATATAGAAAAAGAAAAGTTGGTTTATATATATATTTATATATATATATATATATATATATATATATATATATGTTCGAACGAAGCTTTCCAGCGATTGTAAGTATGAGTAGTATTAGATTCTCGGGTTCTCTGCGATGTTGAACAGGAGTTCTCGAAAGAATCGGCGCCTTGCGTTTCGATGACATATCAATCACCTTCTTTAGCAGTTGTTTCGTAGCGCAGAAGATGATTGAAAGATCATCGAAACGTCGAGACACCGATTCTTTCCAAGACTTCTGTCCAACATCGCGGAGAACCCGAGAATCTAATATTACTCATATATGATGATGCTTTAGATATTAGTCATTGTATTGGAAACATTTACTTCACTTGCTATAGAAGAATGAAAAGTAGAAGAAAGTTGGTTTTAATAAATATTTCTTGAAGATATACATACATTCTTACAGTATTTTAAAAATATCCAGAAAGGATTTAAAGTTCGATTTAGCAAAATTCAAACATAACAATTTTAAATATGACTAAAAATTTTGCTTCGATGTAAAAATGGGAAAACAAAACATGGTATCTAAACGTATTACCATACTGGTTGTGGCCATTGGATACGTACATATGTAGATGGTTGAAAAGCTACACATTTATACGAGTAATGCAATTTGAAATAATAATCGCTTAGAGAGGACGTAATAATTATCTCATTTTTGTTCGCTTTTGTATAACTTAATTTTCTTAATAACCAACATTGCGTCCAGAATCATGATCTTCCCTTTGCAATCGTTAGTAACTCTAGTTCATGATGACAATTTATCGACAGCTAAACCACCAGATAAATCGAATTTCTTCAGAAGAACATTCTAGTAGCTAGCTTTTTAATTCTTTTCAAATGGCTCCAAGTTACATAAATGCCTCTTTTACGTGAACATGCAATTATTACTTTAATCCATTTCTTATTTTAAATATAATTTGCAGTCGGAAGTATTTGTTTTGTATTTTATTTAAAAGAAATTTAGATTTAATATTCACGTATAAATGTACATCGCTTATAATTTTGAAAACATTAATCATTTTATTGACGAATTAGTTTAGAAGAGCTTATATTGTAGTTAAAAGAAATTAGGGATTTTTCCTGTTCAGTAAACTTTTATTATAATAATCAGGAGTTTTTGGATAAAGAATTGAAAATTTTTTTATTGCACCTAGCATTTTATTCATACCACCGCGGCAGTATATTTAGTGTTGGGATCAAGAATCATTCTTTAATGTACTGTTAATTTTATATGCATATCTTTTTGTTTGTTTCTGTTATTCTAAATATAATTCATTAAGGATACTGCTATCTTAGTTTCAACTGTAAGTTTCTTTACAACTGTTTTACAATTAGTATTTAAGCCATTTCGTAAAGTTAATCCCTTATACTATCTGTTATTGAAGTAGGCAGTTTACTCGGTATTCGTAAGTTTGGAATTCCAAGTTATATCTTTCGCCTTCGGGTCATTCATGCAGTTGTCACTAGAGTTGGCACTGTGAGCGTTCGGTCAGCGACGTGTGCCCTGAAAAAGTGCTAGAGGTTTAACAAATAATAAACGTAAATCTTACTCTTTTAAGCAACTTTTTCAGTACGCAGATGCACGAAATGGATAGGATCAGTTAAATATTTGTAGCATCAGCAATATTTCAAAAATTTCTTTATGTAACTGTGTCTTCCTTGTGTAATAAATATTCTTATATACAGGAAACGACAATACATAATTAAAATAATTTTTGTTAATACGTAAACCCTCTCTCACCAAATATTTGTTTTAATCTGTTAAAATCTTAATCTTTAGTTAACAGTTTTAACGAAAAATTCAGCTGGACTCAAACAAACTTTTGTAATAGTGGGTATGCGGATTCGTTAAGTATTAACAAAAATTGTTGTAATTATGTAAATGTACTTTGTGCATATGTATATTGAAAACTCTGCTTAAAAGTTCAAGGATTTATTTATATTTGCTATCTGCTAGAAACCTTGTCTCTTCGAAGCACGCGCTGCTAAACGAAGACTCGTAGTGTCAACTCTGTTTGTCATCACCCCCATCTAATAATTTTTATTAGTTGTTGCAGTATGGTGAATTTTGTCTACATGTCTCAGTGTTTTTGTAATGTAAAATCAGTTCTCTCAAAACAATCAAACAAGAAAGTCCTCACTTTCCTTAAATAATGGTGGCAATATATAAAAGCACCAACATTTTGAACTTGTTTGTTAATAAGCTGCTTGTGTAAATAAATATTCAAATAGTAAACGCGGTCGCCTTTTACTAAATTAAAGAAATTCTGGAGCTTTGAGAAAACAAAGAAATAACTAGTGTGGAATGGCATTTAATTAGTCCCATTTTCTCAATTAACGTCTCAAGAATTTAATGATTTTCTTTTATTGATATTTGTTTATATCAGCTTCATCTTTGTATCCTTGTTTTTTTAATAAAAATATATGAATTTTAATGAAAACCATTAAACGAAAAATTATCGATTTATTTTGAACTAGTGTAGTTCAATAAACATTGCCTCCCTCTCTCGTCCAACACAAGAATATATTGAACGACAAAGCGAGAACGCGTCTATCTCGCTGGTCGAGAACAATGTTCCCAGAGCGTGTGAAGACAGATACTTGCTATCTCAACGATTGATCGAATAAATGAAAGTTAATAAGTGTGGTTCAGTTTGTCATGATCAGTTATTTTGTTTTGCCATTTAAAGTAATCATGGAAATTACGAAAGTGTTAGTGTGATTGATGTTAAAGTAATTGAAACTAAACTGTCTCCTTAACGAGTAGTACACAATAGATACTAAAGGATAAGGAAGGATTTCATTTATTCTGTGCAGGAATAGAGAATTGTTTAAAATAAATTTAATACACGTTTGTTATCTATTGTTATCTTAACTTCTTTTAAAATTTGCTTTATGTTATAATTTTCAAGTGCTTATTTAATCTTATTATGCACAAAATAGTACAAGCAGTCAAAACAAAAGATAAGAGGCTACATTTGGAGAATAAGAACATTAAAATAATCCGATACGGAAATGATATAACCCTCATCTCCGATTCGGAAGACGACCTCCAACAAATGCTCCACAAATTCTGAAATAAAGTTGAACGATTCAACATGATAGCCAGGGAATCTATTCGCTATAAACTAGCCGCAGATAATAAATCTTTAGACCAAATGGATGGATAGCATTCTATTACTTATAATTATGAATATCAAGTTAGGGACACTTAACCGCCAACGTAAAACAATAAATCAACAAAAAGCCAAAATATCAGGATGTTAGAAAATAAAGATCCGACAATAGAATATAAAACCAGAATATATGAAAAGTGCGAAGGATCTAACATGACATACGCGGTAGAGATAAAAGCTAACACAACACCGACGAAATGATTCTTACGAACAACCTTAAGAGACACATTACTGGATCAAAGACGAAGCTCTGAGACTAGAAGTCAGTATAAGATTGAGCATACCGTGCTATGGATGACAGAACGTAGAAGATGATGGAATGAACACATAGATCGGTGGAGGAAGATAATATAATAAAGATAGCATGAAATGGAAGGCTATATGAAAGTAGACCCCAGGTCGTCCACGTAAGAAATGGTGTGTAGATAGCAGTTGTTATTCCATGAGGCAAACCAAACGATCCTGAAGATTGATAGGCATTACGCTTAAACAAAAAAGAAGAAGAAGAGAAAGAGGTTCCTAAATTTTATTTACTTATTTAAATAATCTCCAGTATATTATATACACGATTTAAATGGATTTTAGGTTTAATAAATAATGGAACTATGAAAGTTTGAAGAAGATTTCAATTCGTTATTGTTATATGAAGGAACTGTTAATCTTTTCAAGATTAAGATTGGTCCTTTCTAAATGCTAACCCGGTATACCATAACTTATTTAATGAACGAATTGCCAATTTAGCGTTAATCTTTCTTATAATATTGTCATCGAAGTAAAAGTATTTATAAATTACACTTCTTCTTTTGTGAAAAAAGCTACTTTTTTATTTTTGAAAACTGGGTCACCTTAACGGGGCTTGCCTGATATTAATTATGAAACAACTATTCGATATCATAGCGAAGAATGTTGGACATTTAAGAACTTCCTTGAGAGGAAGTATGTATTTACTTTTCTGATACAAATAGTATGGAACATGATCAGAATAAAAAAATAATTTCGATTTCTAAATTATATTTCACAATACAATATAAAATATAATTAGTTATTCCAAAAAATCTAAGTTATTACGATACGTACTCTTTACGCAATGTTGGGAAACTCCGCAAAGAGGTGTATATAAACTTCTCTGGAATGACTAAGCTACAGTTTTAGTGAAACCAATACAGAAGTGATGAAGTAGTAATCGAAGTACGAACACGTTTCATGCAATTGAAGAGAAAATGTTGTCGGCTATGGTAGTGTCAAAAAGAAAAAAATAGAAGGAAGGACAAAGTCAATGAAAATCTATGAATGTGATTAAGTAAACTCATTTTTCTAGAAAACGATTGTGATTTTGTATTTCGTATAAAGAATATACTGTGATTGATATTATATAATATAGATCGCAAGAAAACTTTCTCAAGAAATGATTAAATTGATTAGAGGTTTATGTTGAACACTTTCAGTGCATTTAGTAATATTAAAATAATTTAATTTTGGAAGGTGGAAGAAAAGTAAGTAACTTTATTAAATCAATTAATATTTTCATAAATAGAGCAATTTAATTTGATAACGATTTACTTATGCACCATCAAAAAGACTCTCTCTTTTGTGCCAAAGAACACCCGAAAAGAGTTAAAAAAGTGTTAGAATTAACTCCAAATTTTTATCTGGGCTTAAAACAAAAAAAAAAGTAACTACGAAGTTAACAGTACTGATGTACTATTACTACCACAAAAGAGTTCGATGTACACGAAAATATATCTGTCGAGTTCATGCAGAACGGTTCTTATAATTTGTTATGTAAACTAAACTTTGGCATTCAGAACACGTCTGATTCATAACATAGTAGTACAAAAGCACATTATTATATCCGCAGGTAGAAGATTTGTATTTGTAACGTGTAAGCGCGTAATATATGAAGAATTATTCTCTTTGACTTTATTTATTTCTTATATATATATATATATAGTATTCTATAACAATAATATTCCTCAATAATTAAATACAATTTCGAATTAATTTATAAGGCAATTATTCTGATATGCGATTTTATGAATAACGTATATATATATATATATTTATGTAAATGTAATGATTTAATTGTTTAGATCCAAATTTTTTACTTGAATTTCATTTACTGTATTTACTAATGTTGCATTAGATTTATTGATATGATGATAGACTTGAAAAGTTTTGCATCAAATCATCACATTACCTTAGGCTTTTAAATTAGAATAATTTTGACAATAACTAACATAAATTTAATAAGTTCATCGTCATCTTCAACAGACATTCTAAACTGGCATTAACTTAAAAAAATCAGAAGTTATGTCACCGAAACTTTTACTGAAAATATTTAATGTCAGAATTAAAATTACGTTAACGAAATTAAATATTCTAATATAGAAAACAGTACACAAAATGCAGTGTGAAAGTTCGTTCCTTACGTTCCATAATTCTTTGCTATTTTGCGGAGTAAAGTTAAAATATATATATATATATATATATATATATATGTATATTATATATATATATATATATATATATATATATATATATATATATATATATATTAACTTTACTCCACAAAATAGCAAAGAATTATGGAACGTAAGGAACGAACTACCACAACTCCATTTTGCAGTGTGAAAGTTATATATTTTTTAATATTTCCCAAACGGCGAAAGACGGGAATGTAGGTGTTTGAAGCTTTTTGTTATCAGGTCGAAAATGTAGACAAACTCGTGTGCTATTCACTTGCACATTATACACACAATTGTTCATTTTTTTAATGAAACATACAAAAGCTTTCTTTCTAGTCTGATATCGTTTCGGCTCGACCTAAACATACACAGCAATAATTGTGATTTAGATCGTAAACCTTTTTGTGATAGTAAGTGTACGTTAAAATAATATTTTGCAAAATATTACAAACAATCCAAGCGTATTAGTTTGTCGAGTGCCTCGAGAAACTGGAATTCCAAAATCCATTGTTATCAAACTTTGGAGGGAAATAAATACCATCCATACAAACCAACAATTGCACAAGGTTTAAATGATATAATTTCTACCGAACAGTACAATTTAGCAAGTTGTATCTGCAAATATGTGAAGATGAAGCTAATTTTCCTAAGAAAATATTGTGAACAAATGAGACACGATTTACCAGCTGTAGAGATTAGTGTTCAATAGGCATAACTATCATCATTAGTCTACTGAAAATCCACAGCTGGTAAATCAAAGAGGATTTCAAGTTCGATTTGATTTTAATCTCTGTTACGGTTTAATTGGTATGAAATTTTGTTTACATTTTTTTTGTTTCTTTTCGGTTCAGGTAATCACTTAATACATCCGTTCATCTTTGATTACAATTTAACTGTTAAGAGATACTTGGAGCTACTAACAAACGAGATAATGCCTGCTTTGATACAAATTCTTAATCTTGACAAAAGGCAAAACATCTGGTTCCAATGACGTGACGTGCATCATTTTTTAGAGAAAGCTTTCATGAGAGAATGGTTTCAAAGAATGGAGCAATTGCGAGATTATATAACCTTAACCTCTCGACTTTTATTTAAGGTATATACCATTACAAACGAAGTATTTAATTTTATATACTGGTTGATGTTAGGCTACAGTTAAGTCAAGCCTAATTCAATAATAATTCTACTGTATTCAGCACGACAATACTCGTTCTCGTATTGTAGAGAGAGCATTATTTTCCCTTCTATGCCAGTGTATCTCCTTGTTCCACTTAACTCTTTTTATCTCGGTTGCTTTTAGTAATTCTCCTTTAACGTAACAGACATTATTAACATTATTTCGACTGCTCTCTGAATGTTTTATTCCTTATTTTAGATACTTTCTATTTTATCTCGTATTTTACGCAGAAATAAAAAATAAAAAAGCACCAAGCTTTTAAAAAAAATATAGATTTGGATGTGATCGCTTCGAGCTATTGAACAGATTGAGGTTAATCCTCGAGAGACATATTCTCACTTAAACTTCCCTTACATAGTTTTCTTATTGCGAAGTACTTTTTAGCTCTATATTGCGTTTAGGTTTCTTCTACTCGAAATTTTTCAAGGGAATAACTTTGTATTTTGAATACTTACTACGTTGTGGCAGTCATTTGAGTGTTCGTAATATTGTATTAATATTGGGTGGACCATATGTAACTGAGAATGATTTGAATTACCCGTCATTCGAAAACTCATGTTGCGAATACTAGAATTTTTAGATTATGTGCGCGAGGCAATACAATTTAATCATGAAGTGTTCCACGATTCAGCAATGCGTGTGTATTGTGAATCCTTTTTACTAGTAGTCACATTACGAAAATATACACAAAAATTCGGTGTATGTTAATTGTATTCGTAATCTGGTAAGAAAATTTTAAAAAACTGGAACCGTCACAGATGTTTCAAAGTCTGGTAGTGCGCGAAGTGCTCGTACACTGGAGGATATCGAAAAAGTTCAAGAAAATATTTACGACAATCCAAGAATCTCTACTCGGTGTTTTTCTCAGGAAGCAGGCATTCGTCGCATCTCTTTACGAAGAATTTTAAAAGTAGACTTGCATTTAAAACTGCACGAGATTCAGTTGGTGTATGAATTAAAATCCTTACACCGTCAAAAAAATCGGAGGTCTAGTAATTATTCAGCGCGGAGACGTCCTTCAGAAATTGGTGGTGAGCGATGAAGCACAAGTTGATTTATGCGAGTTTGTGAATAAACACAAGTGCCGTATGTGAAGTACCGAAAATCTTCGCGTCATCTACGAATGACCATTACGACTATCTTGAATTACAGTTTGGTGCGATATTTGGGCTAAAGATGTATTTACTCCGTACCTTTTCGAAGACGACACTTAGGCTGCTGTTATACTGACTGAAAAACAATATCAGACAATAAGCCACAACTTTTTAGTATCCCAAGTACAATTACTGAACTTAGAACATATGTGATTTCAACAGGGTGGGGGATACATGTCATACCGTCAGAGCAACGATGGGTCTACTGATACCGTTGTTTCCAGGACCTTTAATCTTGCTATTTGTGATGTTAATTGGCTATTCTATCTTCGAATTTCTTTCTATCGGGCTATTTAAAGATCAAAGTCTATTCTTACCAACTGTATAGTTGAGGAACTGTAATTCTTCTAGAAATCTTTGGATGGAAAATGTTATTAAAGAAATTCCAGAGAAAGATATTTAGCAGATATTGTGCATAATTATGCATAAATGTAAATGTAAATTAACTTGCTAAGTATAAAATTAGTAGTCTTATTTTTGATAAGCATGAAATTTTGCCCCACTCTACGCAATGATATGATGTTTAAATATACACAATCATGTTACGCGAAAATTAACTATTGTTAGGTAATCTAAATTTTATGTTTATTGGAAACAGCTAAGTTTGATATAAAAAATTGTTTACAAACTTCGGAGGTTATTGCATATAATTACACATACACATGTATACGCTTTCACGATATGAAACTAAATAATTCTAATTTAACCGTTTTTTAGAACGTATATATAACGTAATGCAGATTTTTTTGGAGAAAAGTTCCTGTTCTCATCATTCTCCATGGTCTAATATGAGGACACATGCCCAGTTAACACAAGATTGCGCCTTCGAGCTTTGCGCGGAGAGCACCTGCCTTATATATACGATGAAAAAAGCGGATAAAATTAGTTTTTTCCGATGTCATTATAGGCTAAACTTATGTCGCAAAATGTAATTTAAAGTTAAGCATCGCCGTTTCTATAAGTTAGAAATAAAATTTTAAGTTAAATAGTAATTACAACCGTAAAATAAATATGCATTAACAGATATTTTCATCTCTGTTATACGATATCTAAGTTTGGACATTATAAAAAAAAGGTGTCCTTCATAAAAGAAATACACATTTAGTGTAGAATGAAATTGTAATAAATTTGTTAAAGATAAAAGGTCACTAGGTAATTAAACTTTCAAGATTTTACAATTTAAGGTTGTAGAAATAAGCGATTGCAGGTAATGGAATTTAGACGAAAATATAACATTATTAATAATGAATTGTGTTGATTTTTTTCTAACGTAATCCGTAACTAAAATGAATAGCTTTTCTTTCAAATAGAAATGCACGTTTCTTGTTTATTAAATTACACAACCAATGCCGTTGAAATGTATCTTACGATTGACACTTAACGGAGCATTAACTTTTTTTTCTTAGGAAGCGTTTTATTTCGAATTAGCGCACTATGCGAAATTGTGTTTTAAAATTGTCATGCACTGATTGAGTTTGGTTATTCCTTACTTTTTACATTGTTCATTAATATTGAACGATACAGAAATCGGAAAATTAGATTTGCGTTGATGTTGTGCAAACAGTATTAGAAAAGTTTTTTAATTTCTTATTTATTTTATGGCTCTAAGCTTATTTAGTTGATTTACGCGGTTGTGTAGAAAACAAATCAAAAAATAAATTTCTGTATAAGAGCACAGTTTCTAGACTTTTGGACCATGAGTGAAATATGCCCTAAGAAGGATCCCTGTCTAGGAATTTCAACGTGATAACATCATCTTCAAGAGCTGTTCTATCACTGGTTAGAATTCGAGATCGTTGACGAACAACGGTCTTTCTCAGGATAGGAGAGAAACAGTTTTGTGTATTTTCTAGATGGTCGTAGTTGTTTCTGATAAATTATATTTTGCTGATGAATTATTTTATTTTAAAAATACAAGGAAAGATAATCCGAATATTATGCCATATATGAACATAATATTTACATTTATATTTGGTATTCATGAAAAAGTAAGTTGTAACTGCTTCGAAGATTGCTCGAAGTTATTTATTATTTCATGAAAACTTACTCGGTAAAAATATTGTTTTAAATCAAAGTGATATTGTTCAAATCAAATAAATTATATGTTTATATATGTTCGAAGATATATTCGATGTGACAAAAAAAAATAATTTTTAGTAAAAGTATATATTTTTAAGCCAAATTTTGTATCAATTTGATGATAATAAATGAAAAAAAACAAAATTTTGTTTCGTTTTTTGCTGAATTATAACGTTTTTCTTTTCTTCTGAATCAGTTTAGTTTAGTTACTCGATTGTAGCAACCCGTAGTTGTGAATTAGGGTATTAAAATGTCAAGAGTACCAAGGCAACAAAATTATCAAATACAAAGAAATATTGCTATAGTTATTCGTTGTTGGAGAGACTGGTTTCGAAAAGGTAGTCAACATCGTAGAAGAGGTTCTGGACCACTTCAGATTGCTTATATTTAAGGATCGACACAATATCTCAAGATTTGTAGAAAACGTTCTTGTGTTTGCAGAGATAAGCCATAGAATAACAATACGGTCCATACATCACCGTATTCGTTTGTCTGGATTGATGTTTTATCGCCTAAGACTAATACTACCTCTCACTGAACTGTATCGTATCCTAAGATTAGAATGGTGTAATATAGAGAAATAGTGGAACAATATTGTTGTTTCAGACAAACCCTGTTTTTGTTTATTAAATGACGATTGTCGTAGGGGAGTTCGATGCCTGAAAGTACCTAGAGGAGCGGTGTTTATAATCGTTAATGGTGAATAATATTTATTACTGTTAAGAGATTATAAAATTCCAGTTTTTATAAGGGATGGCACACCTTCGCTCCTTTATGCACCAGTTCAGATATTATTAACTAAT
Organism: Dermolepida albohirtum; assembly: GCA_031893035.1. NCBI lineage: Eukaryota > Metazoa > Arthropoda > Insecta > Coleoptera > Scarabaeidae > Dermolepida > Dermolepida albohirtum. The sequence goes on from JAVIWB010000352.1 coordinate 99,086, forward strand.
TCTTTTTAAACAAATATTTCATATACTCGTGGTTATTAAAATAATCTGATCTTGGTTCAGTAGATTATCGTCTGTGGAGATAAAAATTCGGTGTTTAAAATAAGTTCAATAACAACGCAAGAATTAAATGACAGTACTATGTAGTAAATTGGTGTAATCCAACAAAGAATTTACATAATGATGTGTATATTTTAGTGGAAGGTTGACAATCTTACACCAACAAAATGGAGTTAGTATTGAGCGTTTAGGCAAACAAGTTCTAAACTTTCTAAATCCCATTATTTAACTGTATTGGTTGTATTTATAATAATATATGGTGTCCTTAAAATAATAGAGGAATGTTTTATTCAAAATGAAAGCTTGTCTTTTATATTCCTGATCAGACACAATACTTAACATAAAAGATTGAGCGACCTTGAATTTAATACATATTTTTCGCATTGAGATGCATATATTGGGAATGAAATGTCGTTCTACTTTACCGGTAAATATCGGATATTCGTCTTGGAAACAATCCAATTGGAAAGGGTATTTCTACTCATTTCCTTTCAAAGACGTGTGTACGTATTATAATTAACCGCCCACTATGTGCAGATATTCACAAAGTGCAATAATTTTAAGAACGGCCACATTATATCAACCATGCAACAAATAGTTCGGCAAGGCAATAGATTTCTACATCTGCACATTCGTTGTACAAATTTTTTGCGAGGATTGGCAAATACTAAACAATTGTTGGGCAAGTGACATATGGAGAAGATGTTATGGATGCTAAAAATGAGCAGGAAGTTATGGTGAATGACTTCAGGTGTGGATAACCAAAATAGCAATAACTGATGTATGATGAGATTTAAATGTTAGATTAATAGATGAAATATTGCAGATTAATCGAGATAAACTAATTGTAACTGAAAAATCAGGTACGAAAAGCTTTTGTTTAAGAATTTCGAGGACGAAGAATGACAGCACCACTTGATTACAAATGATTGTTCTTCAAATACATAACTGCTTCCGAGAATAATTATAAGTGATGAAAGTTGGTACTACTTTTGCGATATCTGAGTAAAATAGAGCATGAAAATGAAATCCTCAGATTGATCGCCTCCTAAAAAACAAGCATATGTTCTTTTTTAGAGAAAGAAATTATTGAACAAGGTCAGTTAGTCCACAGTGCTGCGATATTTATAGGTACGGTCAAACTAAGAACATATTGACTAAATAAACCGTAAATAATAATATTTACGATGTCGTGAATGACTTCATTGAACAGCCAAAAACTAAAACTGAAATAACCGACGTGAGTTGTACAGTTAGACACATGATTAAATGTGAGGTTGATAGGTGAAAAACTGCGCGGACGGAAGTTGATACTTCTATTGCGATTTCTAAACAAAACATCAGAACATAAAAAGCAGATTTGTGAGTTCATTACCTCCTAAAAAGCAAACATGTGTTCCTTTTTAGAGAGAGAAATTTTTGAATAAGGTCAAACAATCAGCAAACAGTGCTACGATATTTGCAAGTATGGTCAAATCAAGAACAATAATTCTAATAATAATCGTAATAATAATAATTGCTCTTTAATCTCCAACTATAATGCTAATTACAGGGGGAATGAGTTACGTGATCTCAAATCTTTGTCTGTTAGCATTCGTTTAAATGGCAAAGTACGAAAAATCTTCCCAGACACCAGGATATTGGACTCGATTCTGACACCCTCGGAGTGATAAGCAAGAAAAGAAAGCAAATGGAATGATTTGTTTATTATACAAATATGCTGGTGAAAAAAGTAATGAAAGTAGTAAATACATACAAACACAGGAAGATGTTGTAAGGATGTGGTTACAGAGATTAGCGAACCTGGGTAAGAAGAGAGTAATGTAAGTGCAAAAAATTAAGTATATTTTGGTTTGGGTTTCGAATCTTAATCAAGTTATATATTAAGCTTACGACTATAGTAAATTTTTATGGTAATGCCTGATAGATGACACTGACAATTAATATTTGTTAGATACGTATCTAGTTTAGCTTTCTTTTTACGGATAATTAATTAGTATCTTAGGTATCTAGATAATTTAAATGAACACAATTGATGTAAATCCAATTGAGTGTGACAGTACAATTCGTTTTGCCCGCAAAAAGAAAAAAATTGCTGCTGACTCTACGTCAAATAGACCAAGTTTACTGTTTAAATATTTAGATTTGGATTTAGAAAGTTGTAGATAAAAGATTCAATAAATTTTATATGTACATTATATAGTACAGTATCTTCAAACATAGGCTACGTTTTTGAAAAATGTTTTGAAATGTGGACGCCATAGTTGTTGAATTATGTTAAAAAAATCAAGGAATGGTCTCGGCAATAACACAGTGAAACTGATAGTAATTACTTCAATTACATTGTGACTGGAACTAAAATTTCTCTCTATAAATCGAAATCAAGTAATACTTAATGCAGTGGAAACATTAGAAGTTGATAGATGTACTAGAAATTGAAAATGTCTATTACGTATTTATAGGTGGGAATTCTAATCTAATAAATTCAAAGCCACTTGATACACCAATTTCTATGTTCAACTTTCAAGTTGCTGGATTTATAGAAGCGTGGCACATGTTCTGTGGCTACTTCTACATATCAGAAGGACTGATCAGAAAATCATTTCAAGTAAATATTTTGACCATTTTTGCGAGTTATAATTAAGTCAGCAACTACTTGCATTATAAAATTCGTATTTGAGTCGTAGAATTTTTACATATTCTTTAATTTAGTTTTGGCTGTGTTTAGTGGTTACAATTTCTTTAATTATAAAAGTATTTTAAAAACTCCTGATCACTTTATAGGAAACTATGACTCAAAGCCTAAATATGAAACTTGTTTTTCTTAGAGAGGACAACTTTTCTTTAGATATATAACGCTATGATAAACGCTTAATTACATTTAGTTTATAATATTAATAAATTGTGCGCGTTTGCTTTTAAGATTTCAGTACAAGTTCTTTTCGGCTATACATTTTCATTGTAAGGCTAATAAATACTTAATTTACTAATAGACCTCGTACACTTTGGGAAATTCCTAAAGTATGTACATTATAGATTCAAGCTTGCTACAAAAAGATGTTATCTGACATTATCTTACTATTACTCCATAGAATTTTGGCCTCAGTTTGTTGATAATCTTGTAGTAAAAAAATTAATTAAATTTGATTATTACACGCCCTGCGGTTTGGTTGCATTTGTTATACAACTGTAATGAGTTTAAGTTCCAATACAACTAGACCAAACGATTACGAAAAAAACTGTATTCGGAAATATGTATGTCAGATCGTATGGGAAGAAAGTATTGTTTAAGCAGACAACATATTTCTGATACATTTTAGAAAGTTCTAAACGTGAAATAAATTATAAGTAGAATAAAATTTTATTTAAACTTACATAGTAATCATGTCCACCATGCGCTCCATTCGATCCGCCACTTCCATGTGATTGTAGATGTACATTAGCATAAGAAGCACCACCGCCGCCGTGTCCACCACCGCCGCCGCCATGACCCCCACCGCCTCCATGTCCACCGCCTCCGTGACCACCTCCTCCATGGCCACCACCTCCATGGCCACCACCTCCATGGCCACCACCTCCGTGGCCACCACCTCCGTGGCCACCTCCTCCATGGCCACCACCCCCGTGGCCACCACCACCTCCATGGCCACCACCACCTCCGTGGCCACCACCACCTCCGTGGCCACCTCCACCTCCGTGGCCACCTCCTCCGTGTCCGTCGCCGCCATGACCACCACCTCCGTGGCCGCCTCCTCCATGACCACCACCTCCATGGCTACCTCCTCCGTGGCCACCACCTCCGTGGCCGCCGCCGCCATGTCCACCACCTCCGTGGCCGCCTCCTCCATGACCACCACCTCCATGGCCACCACCTCCGTGGCCACCACCTCCATGACCACCGCCGCCGTCGCCACCTCCTCCGTAACCGCCACCGCTATGACCACCTCCTCCTCCATGACCACCCCACCCGCCGTGGCCACCACCTCCACCACCTCCACCGCCATGCCCACCGCCCCCTCCACCATGACCGCCGCCGCCATGGCCTCCTCCTCCATGGCCACCTCCTCCTCCGTGACCTCCACCATGACCACCTCCTCCTCCACCGTGACCACCATCACCTCCGCCGTGACCACCACCACCTCCGTGACCTCCACCATGTCCGCCACCTCCCCCTCCGTGTCCACCACCTCCACCATGTCCGCCTCCTCCCCCATGACCACCATGTCCCCCACCTCCTCCTCCATGACCACCGTGTCCGCCACCGCCTCCTCCGTGCCCCCCACCTCCTCCTCCATGATCATCGTGTCCACCGCCGTCTCCTCCGTGTCCACCATCACCACCTCCGTGTCCACCATCACCTCCTCCGTGACCACCTCCACCGCCACCTCCTCCATGACCATCACCACCGTGGTCGCCACCACCTCCTCCACCATGGTCATCATCACCACCATCATCTCCGTCGCCATGTCCTCCATCACCACCGCCGCCATCGTCGTGATCATCATCTCCACCTCCGTAACCATCGTCATCGTCTCCACCATCGTGATCATCACCACCATCACCATCATATCCACCACCGTAATCACCACCATCGCCACCATGACCTCCACCATCATCGTCACCACCACCGTGACCACCTCCTCCATCATCACCATCATCGTGGCCGCCTCCACCATCATCTCCATGGCCACCATCGCCACCATCACCGTGTCCTCCATCACCGCCACCTCCATGGCCGCCTCCACCATCATCATCGTGATCTTCGTGAACTGTATAAGCACATGTTAGCGCTAATATAGCGGCTAACAGTAAGAGAAACTGTAACACAAAAGTTAGAAATAACTTTAAAATAGAATTTTAAAAATCCTACGAGTCTGTACCTAATATATAGAAATTTACGAAAACGAATGGGATAAAAAAAGAAAACAAATAAAACTAAAAAAGTAAAGGAAATGATTTAAATATGAAAAGTTAAATGATTTTGAAGATGTATGCCAACAAAATTTTTCGGAAGTCAGTTTTGGAAGAATATCCAACCACATGAGCATAATAAGAAGAAACACACAATACATATTACGAAACTACAAACACCGTCATCACAACACAACCTTGCGCACATGTTCGAATCAAAATCACTGATATTGCATTCATTATAAAAAAAATTAACAAAGACACGCACCTTCGGAGACATGCCGTCTACCAAGTGGAGATGCTAACTGACTTTATTCTACTAATGAATTGTCTTTTATACTCCAATTTTGATAGTTTATGCTTAAGAAAATTTAGAAAAAAGCTTCACGCCATTTATGATCTCTCTGATCAATTTGAAAGTGTAATTATTGCGCAAAAAGGTACAGTTCACTTGGTTGTTTGTTTCACAGTTAAATTGAATGTTTAGTTATTATCATATTAAAATTCAAATATTGCACACCATTTCTTAATAAGAGCAAGAGTGATAAAAGGTATCTCTTATAAGTATTAGTAGTAGTATTAGTAATCTTATCATTACATTTAAATAAATTTTATCTCTCCATGCTATTATTAGTACAAAAAAGGATATTTATTTAAATAAATTAATATATTATTTATTGTATATTAAATAAATATAAATATAAAATGTAATGTAAAATATATGTATAAATACACTGATTAAGTGTTAAAAAAATTGTTTTTACTATCTTCAAGGAACAGAAAATATATGTTTAATTTCTTCTTGGCTATTTCGCTGTATTAGTTTGTTAATGTAACTAATAAATTTAAAAAGAATTTAATATTATTCTTGAAAGTCTAATCTATTAAGAATAAAAATAATAAAAGTCTAAAGAAATATTGATTTTCTTCAATTACACTTTATTAAATTTTTCTTTATTTGAAATGAATTGTAATAATGTTTAAAGATGTGTTTATACATGATTTTACAGCAGGTCTAAATTTGTCTATCTAAGTTGTCAAAATAGTGTAATTTCTTTATTAAAAGAAATATGAAACAATCGAGGTATTTTGTGAAGAAAATTGTTTTGTAGTAAATGGATCTTTATGAAGGAACTAAATATGTCTAAATCTAAAAACTATTTGACAAATAAAGTAAAATTATTTCTAATATAATTACTTTTAAAATACATGTTCTCTAATAAATAAAACTAAATCTTGCAAAACATAAGAAAGTTATTCTTTGAATTATATAAAAGTGTTAATTAAATTTTTCAATTTTATCATCTCCTTGATCGAAACAACATTCTAAACGTTGACAAAATAACTGATATATATTATTAAACATCTCTGGAGACAGTGTGGTAAGCTTTTCTTATTTTATTACTTAACTCATTTAAATTGCGAGATATTTAAAAAAGCATGAATTTGTACCTTAATGTAGCCCCTCCCCCTGTCCAAAAAAACTAACAAGCATGGAAACTCGATTTATTATTTTTTTTAAAATTATTTAACTAGTTATTACGAGAAAGATGATTGCCTTGTTAATGACAGACATCTTCAAGCGCCATATCGAAAGATAAATAAGCAATATATTATCTTCTAAAAGACCTAAATATTTATCGGTATTTAAAATACTATTGATAAAAATGCATAAGTACAAAGATATGATTGCCTACAGTAAAGAAGTATCAAGTTTTTATGGACATTACATATGAAGTGCTAAAGCAAATGCTTATTTTTCAAAACCAGAATGTACTGAAATGAAATTATGATGATCAGGTAAAAAAATGTAGATCAACCTCTTGCCTTTGTCATTTGCTTTAATATTCTTAATGCGGTAAAAAACTTTTAGATCTGTAAGTAGCAGTGCTTTACTATGGTACAGAATTATTTCTTTTTATTGACATTTTCTCAAATTTTTTAATTGAGTTATCTACAAGAGAATAAAGTCTAGCTAAGATATACAATTAGCGAAAAATGCTTCGATGTCCATCTTTGCCAAGAGGAAGTTATTTGGCATTGAATTTAGACACACCTACTAGCTGAATGGTGGGTGGTAACTAAGATTATAAAATAAATTATTTAAGAATGTCATGAAGTTAGTATATGTAGAGGAATATATTCGTTTTTTTAAATTTTTTAATTTCTATATTTCGCCCAATTTTTTCCATTAATAGGACAAAACCAAACATACATACATGATACAAATATGTTTAAGAAGTGTTACACCAAAAAGTAAATATGAAATTTCACAATTTATTAGGAATCATAATAATTTTTTTTACATGTAAGTATATGATATAAAAAATACGAAAAGTACAAGAAAGAGAGAATGCGAAAACATTAAATCCCCGTACTTATCCCCAACGTCCAGCATTTGGAAGATGGGCAGAAAAACGTAGTATAGTAACGAACCGACAATCGAGGAATGTGAAAATTTAATGCTTAAGGAGTGAAGGGCAATCGATATTGTTATGTAAAAGTTTATATAGAAATATCAAACCACTCAGGGCAACTTCTAGCAAGCTAATATAGAAACTGTTGAAGCAGTTCCATTTTGTCAGTACTTTTAATTGGATAGAGGCCATAAACTTGGAAGAATAGATATTCTAAAAACTATCGAACAGCTTTTAAGATTTTTTTATGCACATGGTAGTAGCAATACCATACCAAAACTACATATTCAAATTTAAACTTAACTAGTGCAAAATACAGTGTTCATTGCTTGTATGGAAGTAAACGACCTACAGTGGTGTATAAAAGAATCCGACATTTTCACAGATAAAGCGACGTTTTCGATGTGATTGACAAACGCGAGTTTTTCATCATTTAAAACGCTAGCATCTTTGACTAGGTCGGACTGTGTTAATGAAGTAGCATGCAATAAATATTCGTGCTTTCTTAATACTCTCTTGGATTCTTCACTTTGTGTTGTTTGTTTGTCTTTAGCTTGCGCCGATAACTAGTAAGCTATATACACGTGTATCTAAGTTGAATTACTACTAATTTTATGTTTTATTGGTCGTGCCTTAATACACTGCATATGAATTTTGATAAACGTTTTATTTTAAGGTGTAACATCTTCTTTCAAGTTATTATGGGTCTTTTTTAGGTAATGACAAGTTTAACTTTCGCCAGAAGGGCAACATAATATGAAATATATTCCATTGATAGTCTCTTGCCGAGATAGTAGATAAGAAGTATTCCCGTGACCATTACCCTTCTTGCCGAACAAACGCCTTGGCCTCCTTTAGCAAAAGACTACTACGATGCTTACATTGCTGCAATTGCCATTTCGATTCTGGCACATAGTAATGAAACCAAGCGATGCAAAAATCTATTGAGCTGATGTTAAAGAGCTTTAAATTGTTGTAAATTCGTGCTATTACACGTTTTCGATCAACATTCAACAACCACATGGCAGAGAGCTTTGACATTCCTAATTCAACATGCAAAATGTGGTGCACACATGTAGTAGTTATGTTCGCAGTCTTGTCAATTTAGTCAACTTTTACTCTTTGGCATGTAACACATAATGAACTCTTCAACCATTTCTAGAGTGTAACATGTTTTGGTGATCCAGAACACCCTTCATCTTCGAGATTCATGTGGTTACGTTGAAAGCAAACAACTCAGCGACAAATCACGTCCTTCGAAGAAGTATCAATATCCAACGTTTGCTGCATATCTACTAAGGTTATTATTGTTATTATTATTACTATTAAAAAACGAGTACTGAATTGTACCGCGAATAGTGATGTTATCCATTTTATAAATTTTACTAAACACATCCTCTTTGAACAATTGTATCTGTCAAATTAAGGGTCATAGTGATGATAGTGCAAAATTGAAATAGCCTTTTGCAAATATATGATCTACACGAAAATAATAACATTTTTTTAGAAATAGTGAGAGGCGAGTCTCAGTTTCATTCTCGTATACGAAATATAAAATATACATTTTTATTTTATATTCATTTATTTAGCAGTTCGAGGCATTTTGAAGGGAAAATTTAGATACAAAACAGTGATATAGAAGGGTAGGTCTATATCGGAAAGATATTATATCAATCCACATTAACTTACATAGGAAGAAGATAAAACTTCATCTCCAAATGATTCAGGTTCCAAACAAAAAGCTTTTATTGCTGCATAATAAATACAATGGGCTATTGAAATGTAAAAAAACTTCTTCTTATTAACTGAAGTTGTTTTATTATTCTAGAAATGTGTATATTCTGTTAAGTAGCATTACAGCTGTTAAAATTTAGTTCCAAAATACTTCGTTTACTAGTTTTACTTTTAATAAATAAAACATATTGTATAATTGTAATGTAAGAACTTTTATAAAAACAGAAAATCAGGTTAACAAGTAATTCAGCATCTGTGTAATATAATTTCTATAGGTATTAAATGATTCGTTATGTACTGAAATTAGTGATACTCTTTTCTGTTTTATTTGAATATAACTGACCGAAATACAACGCTTCATTTGACTTTTCCTTATCTGCGTTAATGATTCGGTTCCGCTAGTTTATTTTCATTATTATACCATTACATAAAATCCCGTTTGTGATAAAAGGATTTCGAATGAAACGATAGTTAATACTTCGACATCTACAGTACTTACATAATAACAATTACGAACGACTTTCTGAGAAAAAATACAAAAGGATATTGGATAGAACAGTAGGCTTTTATATACGCTAGGTTTATCTAAAGTCTAGAAATGAAGGAAAGGAGAAAATACTAGAACGATTTGGATTTTTAAAATGTTTATTTATTATAAAATAAATAGCAACAACATAAGGAAAAACAAAAACGTATCGTCCAGAAATGTAATTCTAATGGCTTCAGTGACCATGACCACCGTGACCACCGTGACCACCGCCACCATGGCCACCACCACCATGGCCACCACCACCATGACCTCCACCACCATGACCACCACCACCATGACCACCACCACCACCATGACTTGCTGGATGACTGGCATGACCAGATCTTTCTACATGAGCATTGAAACCATTATGTTTATCGGCCTCATAATGGACTGTTCGTATAGTACCATCTGCTTCTTTGAGGGTATAAGAACCTTTAACTTTATCGCCGTCACGTTCTTCATGTTGTGAATGATGGTCGCCAGTTTTGTGATCGTGCACGCCGTATTCGAAATGATATTGTGGATGTGCCTGTAAAAATTTTTGGAGATATAAGCAATATACGAATTTAGTATTTGTTATTCTGCTGATGCCGAAAATATTCAAACAATTGTTTTTCTTTGGTCTACATTTTTGAATAATCTTTAAATATTTATTATATTTACCTATTTAAAAAGTCTAAAATGTTTACAATTACCTATTTCTAATTAATTCTAAGAGCAATGTGCTCATACATCAAAACTATCTGAATCAATTATTTCAGGTATTACTTGTAAAGCAACTATACAAAAATCTAACAGTGCGTAATTAAAATTAATACTTCTTTTTATTGAAATTTTGCATAAACGACTTAAAATTATCTACAATATATGAGAAATACTTAATCCAGTTACAATGCCTGCTGTGTTCGTATTTATGTAGCATTTTGTTGTGTGTAACAGGTTGATGCATAAGTTTGAATTGTTTCTATTGAAGTCAAAACAGATTAATTTTTTAACAAACAAGGTACATGAAGAAATCCTTCGACTTCTTCGAAGTTTGTTTGATAGAAAACGAAAGATATGGAAATCTAATAGAGCGAGATCACGAGAATAAAGCGAAGATGAAATGATCTTTCAACCATTTTAGAATAACCGTTTTTGTAATGTTAGATGTATGAGGGCGAGCTTTATCATGCTGAAAAATGATTTGATGATGTTTTCCTGGCCTTTTTCTTGAATCGAGACCTCAATTGATGGAATTGTTAACAGTAAATCTCAGCAATGATGGTTACAATGCTCGGACGCAATACACAGTAAACGATTCTCTCTTTGTATCGCCAGATGTATATCAGCTTACGAGGATGAGTATCGGCTTTTGCGTGGAGAATTGCTTTTTTGTTAACATAAAAGCACTATTTTGTGTCATCAGTAACAATGTGAAGCGAAAACAGTCGATGTTGTCGAGGAGTTAACAATGACTAGCTAGCAAAGAGGCACAAATATAAACACTAATCGTTGTTGTTTTCGCTCAAAATATACGTCCAATACTCAGTTTTTAACTGAGCCTAGAATGTAAATATCGTATTATGGTCAATAGGTTATAATCCATTATCATTACCAACTTCCGGGTTGATTGACTGGGAGCATCATGAATTAAAATATGTAGGTGATTTTCATCAAAGTTCCATGGTGTCCCTAATCTATGAGAATCGTATATGTCAAAATGATCACTTTAAATCGAGAAAATCATTTCCGTGTTGTACTCTCTGCAATTACGTCTTCCTCGTAAACGATACAAGTGGTTCTAATGGCTACTGATATCTTAATTTTTTTGTTGAACTCGAACAAGAGGATGTGTCGGAAATACTTGTTTTCTTCTGCTTGACATTACATTTTCTTTTGTCAATAAATGAAGCGATCTTCGCACGAATTCAAAAACTATTCAATTAAAATACAATATGACGTTAAAATAAATTTGACATATTTCTAGCGACTTTTTTCAAAACATTCTCGTCTTAAAAACTAAACACTACGAATTTATGTAACAATCTGATATTTTGTTATCAGGTGGACGTTATTAATCTAATGCTTAAAAATTTTTCGCGAAGTTTAAAAAAAAATTAATTCTGTTCCAATAAGAACTTTGTTCCATTCAACCTTCGAAGATTGGCAATTATCTTCTACGAAAAAAATTAACAAAATCTGCCTTTGAAGAAATGTTCTGCAAACTACAGTTTTGATTTATACTGTGGTGCTATTAAGATTTTGATGACGGAATCGCCAGCTTTATTATTCGAGATTCCTTTATATTGTATTTATCATATCTCTATCATATTTTTAGCTTAATTTTGAATTTTCTGCCATATAAAAAGCTTACTTATTACTAACTTAGTACGTGTTCTCTATTTAAAAAGGGTAAGTCATCTATAGTTAGTAACTATAGGTCAATGTCGACCATTTTTGCAAAGATTTTTAAATCTATACCGTATGAATGAATATATTATTTTATTAGAAGCACTATTTCGCCAGTTCATTACCGTTCCATAATGCAACGTTCGACTATTACCAACTTGAACGTTCTTACAATATATATCTGAGATTTTGGATAAGCGAGGGCAAGTGGAGAGCTTTCCAGAAAGTATTCGATTAAATCCACCGTTACATTTTGTTGAATAAGGACTAACTTTTCGAGTTCCACTTATTCAACAGGAAACAGTATGGACAGTTGTATGTGTAATAAAAAGTCCCCGACGTTCGTAGAAACTTCAGTAATCCCTATGGGGATAGAATCTAGACATTGCATTCTCTTATATACATAAACGATATCATTTTAATAATTTCCTGTGAGAAGCTTCTTTCTCCTAATGACATGAAGATTTATTATTTTATTCAGTTATTCAACCTATTGAATATTGCATATCTTTGCAAAGAGGTTTGAATACAAATGACGGATGGCGCAGAAAGAACGTCTTTCTTTAAACATTAGTAAACATAAAGTTGCGGGTTGTAGTAGTAGAAACACATTATTTTAGAAAAATGCGTAAAGTAGTTGCGACAGAATATACTGGGAACCTGGCCATTACGTTCATCGGTTTTCTGTGACGATCTTCTATGATTTTGGTGCAGATATTATTAGTTTAAAGAGGAATAGTGGATAGTAGTCGTCGAATGTTGTTGAGGGATATATCGAAGATTCTGTTAATAATAAAGTTGAGGTGGTAGGCAAAATTTTCTCACTACGAAATTATTAACAAATTAATCATACCAGTTGTCATGTCCAAAATATTTCTCATAGCTCCGACAATGTTTCTCCAATTTTTAATAATTGTACTAGTTAAATATAACAAAATAATTTCAGAATTTACTCCATAATGTATTGTGGTTGGTTAAAAATTAAAATATGATTTTTTTCTGTAAAAAACTTTTGCAGTTCAAAACCGAAGCAACAGTAAGGAAATTTTACTTCCTTATAGTACAAAAATTAATATTTTCTAACAATATTTTTCATTGTCTGGCGATAACTATATGCATGAAAATATTTATTGATTTTTTCTTCAAAATATGTAATCAGGAATTTGAACTTTTGAATGATCTGCGTTCAATGTTATTTTAAAGTCAAATTTTTATCTATTTTTTCATAGATTTTCTGTATGTTTATTCTTGTAATTTACTTTTTAATAAGTAAGTATTCATTAAGAGTCCATTCTTAACGATTTAACGAAATTCATAACAGTTTCCGTTATATTTCCGACTTGACTAATGAGTGTTTATTCTCAAATTTAACCCGGTAATGATTTTACACCAGCAATAAACAGACCGTTGCGAGCTGCATGCACTTACTTTTTATGAATGACATTTGCTAGGTACTCACAAATTATGTAACATTGTTCTTTAACGAATTAATTATAATGTTGCCGCCGTTCAATTGAGGAAAAAGTTGTAAAATTCTAGCCAACCAGGAACAAGTAAATCACAAATTAGAAATAGTTACAGAAATCTTTCATTAATTTGAATAAATACATACTCAAGTTAGGTGAAATTGTGTAAACAATATGCGTAATTTTCTAGACTTTCCTTTCTGTGTGACATATAAGAAATAAGGTTTATTAAATTATTTATTAATTTAAAATGGAATTCCAATTATTGTATTTATTTCAATATTATTAAATTTTCATTTTCAAAATATCAAAAGTGGCAGTAAAATGCGTGAAGTTTATTGAAAATACTTAAATCATATTCTAAATCATAACAAGAATAAAATTCAGCAGATACAATTAAACCGAATCCTTAGCTAAATAGAATTTAAAGTTATATACGTATTTTGGTAATTAAATTGTTATCATCAGGAAGAAGTAAAAAAATTGTTATAATGATGTATCGAAGTAATTTTTTAGAGAAAATTAAAATACTGGTATAATAAATATTGCTATGATAATTACAGTTATAGAAATTGGTAACTTATACACAAGAAACTACTAAATCAAGTTGTAATCAAATTTTAGTTGCATCGTTTATATAGTTTGGAGGTGCTGTAAAAAATTAATAGAAAACTAGATTTCAAAAAAATTCATTAGTGTATAAGAACTTAAATAACTGTAAATATATCAAATAAATCCAGTCTATGCAATTCATTAATTTCAAATTATGTAATAAAAGTAACTATTACAATTAGCTGATGTTTTAAAATTATTTAGAGACGAAAAAATCTCTCCGAAAAAGTAAAAACTTCCACGAGTTCATAAAAAGATATAAGAGTACAATCCTACCCACTCAACATTGTTATTTAATATATCTTTAAAAGCAATGATAAGAGAGAGTGGCATTAATAAATAAAAAGCATTAATATTTGTCATATGCTTATAATCTAGTGATATCGGCGAGAAACTAAAGAGAACTAGAACACACAGTTTAGCAGTGTATAAAATCAACAACAAAAAAGATTAATAAAAAGAAAAGTACTTATATGCAGTTAAAAACAAATTACAAGGAAAGAGATAATAGAAGTCTTAACATAACAACAAAGAGAAGGAGAAATATATGTACTTAGGATCATTAACAAATAATAGATGTGAAGAAAGAATAATAAAAGATAATAGGTGTACTGCTGGACTGCAATATATATTAAAATCAGAGGTGTTGAACTAGAAAACAAAAATTGGTCTTACAATTCGATGCTCGGGCTAACTTTAACGTAAGGAAGCGAGATGTGAAGTTCGAACAAAAATTACAGAATAGATTAGAAACATTAGAGAGAAAAAACCTACGTAGTATTTATGGGGGGAAGGAAGACAGAAATAGAATAGGAGAGAAGAATCAACACCGAAATATATGAACTATTTAGTGAACTAATATTAAATGAGCTAATAGAGGCCAAACGTTTACAGTGGAAAAGAAATTTGGAGAAAATGAGTGCAGAAAGATTGGAGAAAAATGTCGAATTTAAGAAACCGATAAGGAAACAGAAAAGGGGAGGGTCTAGCAGGAAGTGGATAGAGGGAATCGAGAAAGATCTGGAGGCAAAAACTGGAAAAGAAGGTTAGGAAGACAGCGAGAAAAATGTGGGCCTAAAAAGCCTCAATATTTTACTTGATATAATACTAGCTACTACAAACTACAAATCTCATCTGATAGGTGACTTTAAGTCCATTTTTGTTTAATCTGGGCATAGATAAAATCTTAAGTTGAAAAACCTACAGTGACTGCAAAGAGAACTGTGTAACATGAGAGTATCTAAAGGAGAAAGTCCAAAGAATGGGATGATTTGCAAAAATCCAATAATATAAAGACTGGTCAATAGAATAGACTACAAATTTCAAGCATCTGGAAACAGCTAATGAACTATAGTGACCCAATGACGCCATTCACCATTTAGGTTTACTTACGAGACGTATTTGTACTGAAACATGAATGTATAAATTTCTGATATTAAAAGACGTTCATTACACAAAAAAAGGAAATTGTTTTATTATTGAACTATAAAATTTTTAAATGAAAATAATAAATAAGCCGACTGCGTCCTTTTTGAATAATTTGCTTATTCCCTAATTATATTTAAAATATATGTATTTGTATTAAACAAAATTTAACGAATTCTAATAAATATTCTAATTTTTCTTATATAATAATAATAATAACAATAAAAATTTTAAAAAATTAAAGCGACAGAGTTGACGCCTTTGCTGTTTAATCCCAGCGATTTGAAATGCTTACGTTCGTGTCCGTTGTCTTTGCTAATTCCAGTGTTTTTAAATGCTTACGTAATGATCGTGTCCGTCGTCTTTGCCAGGGCCATCGCCATGTCCATGCGATTCTAGATGATTGTTGGCATAAGAAGTTCCACCATGACCACCGCCACCATGCCCACCACCACCTCCTCCATGTCCACCACCACCTCCATGTCCACCACCGCCTCCGTGTCCACCACCGCCACCATGACCTCCTCCATGACAAAAGGCAACAAATGCCAAAAAGACAATTATCTAAAAGTAAACGTAAAAATTGTAGAACATAGTTTATAAAATGATTAAAACAGAACTAGAGAAAATTTGTTAAATAAGAATGTATAAATAGGGACAAAATCGGTGACGTAATTATTAATGGGGGGGGGGGGATTATATATGTTGAATACATAAAGAGACATATTGTAAATATACTTCAACATAACTCTTAAAAGCTCTACAACCAAATCATTGAGACAGAATTTAACAATCCTTTTCATTAGCCCAATTTGCTACAATATCTTGGTCTTATACATATACAATATTTTTGTCTAACTTCTTTCAGGTATTTCTTGATTTATTCTTTGGGAAGTGCGAAGACGATAATTTACAAATTATTATTATGATGTGAAATTATTTATGATTACAATTTTCTGTCTTTTTCATTTCAAATATTATCCACTAATATAAAATGAGAAAGCAATCTGCTCAATAAAATTGTTTCATACGACAACAGAGTTTATTGATAAATTCAATATGTGCTTTTGATAGGATGGTGTTCGTCAATTGTCTTCTTTTTTCTATGTTGTCGATTCAAATATCTACAATCGCAAAAAATGTAGAAGGTCAACGTATGAACATTTCGAAATATAAGTCAAGTATATGGTTATAATACAATATATCGTTAATTTATTTGTAATGTTTATACAATATTATTCCAAAATTAGTCATATAATTCCTTGACTCTTTAAAAATATAGCAAGATATTGTTCAAAAAGTTTATGAACAGCAGATGTGATATAAAAAGATTCTAGACCTATACATAGAGAAATTCCTTGAAAACAGATAAAAATAATTCAATGATTGTAACGGTTACATAAGATCTTTCTTTTTTAATTCTGAAGAACAACAATAAGGGGATAAAAGCGAACGAAGTAGTTTGCTCATTTTTCGTACCTTTTTCTTCTTTCACAGTTATCAATTGGCTCATGAATTGTATTAATAAAATGTACATTTTTACAAATGATATTTCTATCCACGAACATGTGAAAAATCTTATTAAAGAGCGAAAAATTATGCAAAATTCCATAGCTAAGCATGTAATCATAAAAGTAAAAAAGATAGGTACGGTTTCAACAGCTAAGTTGTCATCCTCAATGTAAAATAACCATGGTGTTGAACATGGTGTACATGGTGTTTCGCTTTTTCTGTATTGTTTTCTTGCATGCTCACGTTCAATGCTGTGTTTATTCTTTAGTGAAGATTACAACTCCATTTGTGAAATACTTACGCACCATAATGCAAATATTAATGTGGTATTTTTTTACTTTTTTGATTACGAGTAGAAATAATTTTCTTATGAAAAACTTGAAAATATATTGAAAATTAATTAATAAACGTTCAAATATATTGAATCCAAATGGCTTCTTAATTCTCGTAATATATTTTAAACACATTTTAATATAAAATTTTTTTTTATGTAAGTATTTTAATATATCAGCTTATGATAGAATAGCAAAATTCAAAATTATATATTGTTTATGTTTGTCACGTTATTATGTCTATTATATGAGCCATTAATATGTTTGCCCTTGGAAAGAAAATGGTCTGTTCACAATTCGATTAGAGATTATTTGAAGAGGATTGTAGAGACGATTTGGACATATGAAGAAGTGAAGGAGTTATTTATATCTAATACTATTTGACAAAAAAAGACGAGAAAACCACAGAGTATGACGAAGTAAAGGCATAAATTGTTAAGTGTCTGAATAGAACCGACAGAAAAATATTATAAAAAATAATAAAGATAATATTGAAGATTAGAAATATTACAAGAATCTGGGCTGTGGACATAATAATGACGATTAAGAAAAAATGTTTAAATAAGAAATTTAATAACTATGGGACTATTTCGATTCCAAGTATTATATGCAAACTGTATGAAATTATATTTGATACAAGATCAAGAGTTAAAGTTGAGCATACATACATTTAAAGACAACCAGAGCGGTTTCCGAACAAACAGAGGTGTAATGGATATGAAGTTATACATAACAAGTAATAAACAGAGCAGTGCAATAAAATAACAAAATGTATGCATGTTTTGTGAATCCCAAAAGTGCTTGTCATAATGTTCCTAGAGGTAAGATATGGAGCATATTACAAAAGGAGGAGTGGATAAAGCTTTACTCAACGTAATAAAAAGCAGTATAAAACAAGGAATATATCGAGAATATATAACATCAGTTTAAAAGAATTTATTAAATGAAGAAGACAAAATAGAGTTTTGAGTTCATTGCTATTTATTGTTTTGTTGAATGAAATTTGAAAAGCGTCTAAAGCAGAATAGTATGCAAGTCGGAATCTGCAATCGGCAAGAGGTATATGTGATTGACCTAATTTATGCGGATGATTTGGTGACATTCTCCGACACGGAATGAGGAATTCAAAAAGTCTGATCTGAAAAAACACTGCATGAAACAGAAACCATGGTCATTTTCACATAAGAAAGTAAATATCTGTCTCTTAAGCAAGTCAAGAATTATAAGTATTTGGGGTCAATAGTGAACTCACACGAGACATAAAAACAGCAGTTACAAATTTACTTACTAATGCCAACAAGCTTTTACCCATTAAACAGACCATTTATTAGCAAGAAAGAAATATTTTTAAAATGAAAAATTAAAAATCTAACACCTGTCCAATGAATTAATTGGCTACTGAGATGCATTATCTAAGAACTGCAGTGACTGCTACATAACGTGATTAAATAAAAATCAAAGACATCCAGGAGAGAATGGGTGTTAACAAAAGTGATTGATAAAATTAAAAAGAAATAATATGTGCGGTTCAAGGCATTAATGGTGGAAGACAAGTTAAAATGATATGAAAAGCAGTTAAATAGCAGAAAATATGAAATTGTGAAATGTCGAAGGAAAAGAACTTAACCTAAAGAGAGGCAGAAGCAATAGTAAAAAAGCGTACAAAGTAGAAAGCCTTTTGCAGCATTAAGTGCACATCGTAAAGTAGAAGAGAATGGATGGATTATTTGACAATAAACTAATAACATTTCAAATGTATTTCTTAAGTAAGCATACTATAGTTCTTGCGATTTAGACGTATCTTATTATTCAAGATAGTAGCCCTATTGTATTTGATAATAGTTGAATTATTTCTTTTAGCATTGTTGATAAAGGAGGGATTTGTATGGACTAACTTGATTAGTTTGATGTTAATCAGTATCAATTACTCAATGAATTGTTTATTTATTCAAATAATACATTAATCCTTCTGGTGTTACAACTTTTATTTTATAAATCTAACGCTCTCAGCATTGTGTTATTCGACTGACGTGGCAAATATATTTTAAAAGGTCCTGTTTGCGTTTTGATAAAAGAACTGTTAAACTATAAATCAAAGAGAAGAGCGAACTGTGTTTAAAGCAAGGTGAAAATAACATGTTGTATTTATGAGATTTACGTGATCCGAAAGATTAGGAACCTATAATTAAAAATTTACCACCATAAGGATCATTAGACAGATTCGAATTAGAAGAAAAATGAGATAAGGGTACTTTCTTTCACATATTAATTTTAAC
Source organism: Dermolepida albohirtum (assembly GCA_031893035.1). Taxonomy (NCBI): domain Eukaryota; kingdom Metazoa; phylum Arthropoda; class Insecta; order Coleoptera; family Scarabaeidae; genus Dermolepida; species Dermolepida albohirtum. Next base: position 118,751 of record JAVIWB010000352.1, read on the forward strand.
AAAATCTCATTTAAGTTCGAAGTAACAAACTTGGCGACTCAATGTTATTATTTTTGAATTATTTGCTATGTAAACCACACTATTTAAATTTCAAGACACTAATTAACACACACCTTTGAAGCCATGACGTTACTTCAACACCGTAGATGGTAAAACCGCACTGGTTTCAGGATCGGTCGTATTGGTTCTTTTATACTAAAATTTCAGTAAGAAAAAAGGATTAGGATAACAATCCATGCGATTATTTCATCTGGAAAGTCGCACTTTAGAACAATGACATAATCACTGGACGCTTTTTTTCATAATGGCCGTGTTTTACACTGAAAGGAAAAAAAATCTTTTGGGTTGTCCGCCGTAATTTATTAAAATTAGTCACTGCCGTTTCTCTGTCTGTTTCACTTTAAATCGTTACTTGGTTAATTATCAATTATCACTGCCTCGTTTGAATGTTCATAGTAAATTATCTGTCAAGGGTGTGTTGAGCTTAATTAGTCTTGATAAGATAATTGTTTTAACGGTTCATTGGGGAACCGACTAAATGAAGACGATACTTAAAGAATCGAAATATCTTCTGCAAAAATCGTAGAATAATATCGTGCGAACTTTGTGTACGTTATTTATAAAGAATTGTAGAAGCAGCAATAATATGAATAAACTTTTGATGTTAAATAGGTTTTCCGTTTTATTATATATGCTTTAAACAGTAAGAATAGTGTATCGAATCGGCCTTTACTTAGTTAGAAATAAAAGAGATGCACTGGACGATAGTTAAAAGTTAGAAGCGAACACATATTTTTTGACTGTTATTTTACGTAACCAAAATATATACAAAGTGTTTCAAAAAGAATATACGTATTTCAAATGCATATATTTATTAAAGTTTAAGACATACGAATATGAAACTTTACACACATATTTACGAACTTCTCAAGCTCAGATTACAGATGTTCAATATGTCCTCCGTCAGTGACACGAACAATATAACATCGATACTCAAATTCCTCCCTCGGGGAAGCATCTCCTTAGTCACTGATGTTATGGCAGTACGGATCCGGTTCTTCAACCCTTCCAGGTTCTGTGGGAGTGGTGGTACATAAACGTTGTCTTTAACGAAACCCCACAGCAAGAAGTCACAGGGTGTCAAATCCGGTGTCCGTGGAGCCCAGCTGAGACACGCTAAGTCGCCAGTTTCTTGACGACTAATCCAACTGTTCGGTAGAGTTTCATTCAGATACTCACGCACTTGGCGACTCCAGTGAGGATGTGTCCCGTCTTGTTGAAAAATGAAGTTGTCGTCGTGCTGCCTCTGAAACAACCAGTTTTGTAACATAGAGAGATACTGCTGACTGTTAAGCGGGTTTCCATCATAGAAGAATTGGCCGTAAACAGATGATCGGGATATCGCACAAAACACATTGATTTTAGGCGAATCTCGTACATGTTCAATGGCTGCATGTGGGTTCTGTAGACCCCCAAATTCGAACATTGTGCTTATTTGCCAGACTACTAACATGGAAATTCGCTTCATCACTGAACACGATGCGTTGTGCGAAAGTGTTATCATTGTCAATAGCATCATGAATCTCGTTACAAAATGCCATACGTTTCCGTTTGTCATCAGGACGCAGAGCTTGTAACAACTGCAACTTGTACGGCTTCATAACCAACCGACGTTTCAAAACACGCTAAATTGTTGTCGTAGGCAGTTGCAACTCCCGACTGGCACGACGAGTTGATTTTGAAAGATTACTTTGGAAAGCAGTTTGAATTCGTGCATGCACATCCTGTATCTACAAACCGTCGATACCATCTGCGAATGTTCCACCCATTCGGAGGATCAATTTGCTAGCTCAACTTGAAACGTCTTTGTATTGTATTCACGAAATTGCACTTCGCAAACTCGAGAACACAAAATGATTTATGCTGCGGAGTAGTCATGTTAAACATATGACAGTTACCAAGAGAAACAGAAGACAACTGACATCTAGCGGCTATTAAATAAACTAGACTATGTATTCGTTTCTCCAATAGCCGAGCCGAGGCGCAGCGATCGATAGTTTGGACAAAATAATGCTTTGTAATACGTATATTCTTTTTGAAACACGCTGCATATATGTAACGATAAAAAAATTTAAAAATGTATATAATAATTTTTTATTGCTAATGAAAGCTAGTTAATATATGAACTTGTATATCTACCTATAGTGAACCAGCTATTCGTACGTATACTTTTAGTCGTATTATCTAGTTTCTATTGCTTTTAGGCGTAATTATTTATTTATCTATCTCAGTTGAAATTGTGTGTCGCGTTTCATATTATCGAGAGTTAATATATTATTCAGTTTGTGTGATATAACACACACATATATAATAATTTTCGTAGATTAATTTCCTAGAAAAGTGTGTTTGGTGACCTGGTAACAGTTATTCATATGTGTTACTGTTTTTTTTTAAATAATAAAAGACTTAGTTGTTATTAATATTCTGGGGTTTATTTCTTTTATTCTTATGCGATTGTTAGTCCTACAATGTGAAATCGCATATATTCTTCTAAAATCCAATGCTAGTCATTTCTTTTTTAACCAATGATTTTTTTCTTGTTCTTGTTCAGTATAATATTTGGTCTGTATACATAAAATATACAATCAGCCAGAAAAGCGTTCGTACATCTCGTGAATATTGAATATTATTAAATGTGAACAACTGGCTATGATAAAGCATATTTATTGCTATTTAGCAATATTAATAAACAATATGGAAACTGTTATTATTTACAGCCTGAAAAGAAATTGCTAAATATTCGAACATCGAATATCTCAAATATTTTCGAACATTTCATTTTTAATAAGATATTTCCCTATTGTAAGCCATAAATTTAGAACGACTTCGGTGAATCTTTTTCATAGTATCACGTATCTGTAAAAAATAAATATTTGATACTTCTCCAAAGACGAGTTGTAAAAGTAAATACATGTCCGGTAATAAACACGAGTTAATAACACTATACAATATACAATATACCTTTAGACAAAATTTATTGAAAAGGTGGTAGATTGAAAAGAAAATATTCAAAATATCTTGAATTGTTGAAATTATACCGGGAAATAGGTGTCCAAAGATTCAAAATGAGCGCGATTAGAGAACTGTAACAATTACAAAGCGTTAAAATAAGTGCACTTAGGATAGCCATACAGATAGAATTTAATGCTTGAACGAATGTTCTATTTTTCTTTTGTTGTTATAAGGTACTTGTGATTGTTTCTTAGTTTCAGGATGCGTGTTCTATTCCTATAGTATATAAAGGCACATGTTTCGCTTTTGATTTTGAATAGAATTGTCAGTTCATACAGCTTCTATTAATCTTCTGAGTATAAAGTACGTTTTGATTTTTTATAAAAGGATATTCTGGATGATGATTTGCTTGTGAATAATTATTTCTTTATACGTTCATGTGGTCAATTATCAATATCGAATTTAGTTGCGAATAAAGGCTTTCAGAAGAAAAAGAATATTTTTAGAGAACTTTTCCAATTGATGAGTTTCTAATATTAGTTTTAGTTCAATACATAGAACAATTATTTGATCTGCTGTTATTTGTCAAATTTTTGGAATTGCCGATGTGTTACTATTTGGATTAGCCAGAGCCATTGTCCAAACTATTTGAAAATGTATAGAATATCATTTTGGTTTAAGATATTTTTAGAAAATTTATATAATTACTTTTATTTAAATATTACATCACAGCGTTTGGTTTAAAGCAATAGATCACACGAGGAGAAATTGCTACGATAATAGCGTAATGAGTTACATCATCTAGGAAGGTGATGGCGTTAGTCTTTTGGATGCGAAAGGGATACCCCTAATTTACTACCTATAAAGCGAAAGTGTTGTTCAACCACGACAACGCATCAGTCCATTCAAGCCGTGCCACTCAGCAAAAATTTACTGAAATTCGCTTTAAACGGCCTGCACTTCCATTCTATTCATCAGATTTATCTTCCTAAGTCTTCCGTCTATCCCCAAGTCTCAAAATTTTCCTGGCTAGACAAAAATTTGAGTGCAATAAGGAAGCCTTCCAGGTGGTCATCGGCCATTTTGAGAGCCTCGAAGAAAGTCGCCTTAGGGAAGGAATCGGGAAACTAGAGAAACATCGGATCAAGGGCGTCGTATTTCGAGGGGATTATTTCGAAAACGAAGTGATATAGAAAACTCATATTGTTGTCTTATATATCGAATCAAGTTAATTATCGCGTCACCCTCGTACATAGTTTCAGGCTTCAGTTACGGAAGATCTCTGTCCTAATTATCTAAAAATGTCTATAAGTATTAAGTGTTGCGATTTCTATGTTACTGACATAACTTTTTTTAAAAACGACGAAATTAAAAATTATTATTAGAATTATCATTAATTAGAAATTATAATACGTTATAATTTTTTAAAATTTATAGATCTTATATCTTAAGTATTATTACATTGTAATAAATAATAATTACGACTGTGTAGTTTTCTACTATTTTTTTATTATTGTTGTCACTTTCCACCGTACAACTTTAAATTAATTTCTTGAGATCGTCGCTCTCATTTTACTATCATCGCACGTAACCGCTTTGCATATCATTACCTAACAGAAAGTAAGGACATGAAGGAAGTTCAGTCGTCCGTCATGCTCCGTGAATTTTGTAAAAGTTAAATAACTTCAGTCGGGAGATATCATTTGCTTATTGAAGTTTATATATTTCTTATGATTGTACAAACGATCCGTGAATCATTTTGCAGTAGTAAATAAATAGTACCTTTCTTTTCATTAATTGCAGATATCAATCTCGGAAGTTATACAGGTATGCACAAGAGGTATCTTCATATTTAGATCGGAGAGTGATTTTAAGGAAAATAAGACTCGAAATGAAATAAATCTATTAGAACATTCAACTTTTTATTAGTTTTCAATATATTCTCCTTCAACTTTAACACATTTGGACTAGCGGTGTTAAAATTAAATTCCGCAATTTTAGTAATATTCTTTTTCAAGGTATTCAAAATACTGCTCTGTTACTGCAATAAATCAGATTGAAACTTCTCCATATCAAGGAAAAATTGTAATTTGGGAAGTCCGTGGAAGTTATTTGAGGAAATTGGGGAATAGGGTACGTAAAGCACAATCTGAAACCTTCAGTGATCTAATTTTTCGTGAATAGCTTAACTGGTATGAGAGCGTACATTATTGTGATGAAAGAGAACTTGTTATTGCTGCGACTGCGTTCTTCATTATGTCTAGTAGAGCGACATCACATGATTGGGCTTTTGCAAGATAGCCTTTCGTTGAGGAAGTGCTCCAATAATGTGTCCACTGCTAGAATTATCGGTAGGATTTGGGACATAGTGACGAGGACAAATTTCATCGATCGTAATAAATTTACGTCAAAAATCTGTTTGATTTTTGTTATAGTTTGAGACTTATTATTATTATAGTATTTTGTTACTAACTTATTAATTTAAACTCTAAATATTAAATAATTATACGGCTTCCGGTAGAGTTTTCTGCAGCAATTTGCGATAACTTGTTGTGACCTACAGAGTGCAAACGTTTATATGTTTGCCGTACCACAAATGCGCATCACTCAATATATTTTGATTTGGTATGCACAACATATTGTGATTTTAAACTCTTTTTAAAATATGCACGGAATTTGGAGATGATGCTGTAAAAGAACACACTGGACGAAAGCGATTAAAAAAATTTTCTTCTGGTGATGAATTCTTTGAATATTCACTCCTTTTGGAACGACCCTGAGTTATGCGACAATGAAGTTCGGGTGCGGCTATTGAACGAAATTCGAAAACAACGTGCTAGGATGTTTAAAATCAGTTATAAAACAATTGGCTCGCACTTACACCAAATTGGAAAATCATGGAAGTTAAGTAAATGGGTTCCACAGATCATCATCACCATCAGATGAAATAGAGATCAAACTATATTAATGTGTTCTTCATTTCTCTCATGTCGCAAAAACGGACTTTTCTTGATCGTGTCCTCACTTGTGTTGATAAATGGATGCTGTATGGTAACATGAAGCGAACCTATCATTGGTTGTGATCAAAGGACTCTGTACTCCACACTTCAAAAGCACCACTCCATCAACAGAAGATTTTGTTGGGAATGGTGGACTGTTCACTACGAGTTTCTGAACACGGGCCAAACAATTATGGGTAAGATGTACTCTATACAACTTCAGCGTCCAGCGTTTTTCTTGCAGGACAATACAAGACCCCATGCTGCATGATGCACATATGAAAAAAAAGTCTGCTCTAGTATGGAAACTTTTATCTCAACCTCTCATATTCGTCTGATATTTCTTCAAGTGATTAATATCTTTTCTTGGCTCTAGATAATCACGGAATAAAAAAAAATTACCAATAAAGCTGAAGTTGAAAGGTAAGTAGGTAATTCTAGGGATACAACGTTTCTCAAAACCAAAATATACACACTTGTTTCTCGTTAGATCGTGAAGGTAATTATTTTAAAGAATAAAGTTGTTTAAAAAACGTCTGTTGAAGTTTTATTTAAAAAAACCGCAAGAACTTTTTCGATTACCTGATATATTAACCTCCACAAGCAAATGAACGTGTTATAAATATTTCTATATTAAAAATGTGTATTGTATTAGTATTAAGAAAATTTCAGTAAGATATAAATAAATAAATAACTTTTTATTGTCCAGGATCTTATACAAGTCTTGTCAAAAAGCAGTATAAACAAAATAAATAGAATACATTTCGGCAAGTGCACACAAAATAGTAAAGGCACTACTACACACTAACGAAATTTTTACATCGTAATATTATCATTACTATATATTAGGTGCGCAACTAAGTTCTCGCTGTTTTTCAAGAGATGACTCCAGTAGTAAGTGTTGGTCGATTGTGACATAACCAAAACGTCCTAAACCAAGCTTAGACATATGGTAAACAAACCGCTTTGACACATTAGTGATTTTGTTTTTGCGTCATATACTTTTGGTTGTGTGAAAATGTCTGATTTTGTGCCAAATAATCGTCATTTGCGGGAAGTGTTGCTTTTCTTCCTTCATTCGAAGAAAACGGCGGCTGAAGCGCATCGAGAACTCCAAAAAGTTTACGGAGATGCTGCTCTAAGTGAAACAACGTGCCGTGATTGGTTCCGTCGCTTCAAAGACGGTGATTTCGATGTTGACGACCGTTCGCGTGAAAGAAGACCAAAAACCTTCGAAGACGCTGAATTGGAGGCATTGCTCGATGAGGATCCGTACCAAACGCAAAAAGAGGTTGCTGCAGCATTAGGAGTTACCCGCCAAGCCATTTCCCAGCGATTGCATGCGTTGGGAATGATTCAAAAACAAGGAACTTGGGTTCCTTATGATTTGAAGCCAAGAGACGTTGAGCGTCGTTTTTTCGCCTGTGAACAACTGCCCCAGCGACAAAAAGGAAGGGTTTTCTTCATCGCATCGTTACGGGTGATGAAAAATGGATTCACTACAGCAACCCAAAGAGAACAAAATCATGGGGACTGCCCGGCCATGCTTCTACGTCGTCGGTTCGGCCGAATATTCACGCTGCGAAGGTTTTGCTGTGTATTTGGTGAGACCAGGGCGGTGTTATTTATTATGAGCTGTTGAAACCGAACGAAACCATCACTGGAGAACGGTATCGAACTCAATTGATGCGATTGAGCCGAGCAGTGTGCGAAAAGCGGTCACAATACGAGCAGAGGCACGAAAAAGTGATTCTACAGCATGACAATATTCGGCCTCACGTTGCCAAATCCGTTAAAACCTACTTAGAAACGCTCAAATGGGAGTTCCTACTCCACCCGCCATTTTTCCAGATATTGCGCCGTCCGATTATTACTTTTTCTTATTGATTCGTGTTCCGTTGGATGGCACGTGGTCTGGCTAATCAGTAGTTCCGCTCATATGAAGACATCTCAAAATGGCTTGATTAGTGGATAGCCTCAAAAGACGAACACTTCTACCGTGACGGTATTCGAGCTCGGCCAGAAAGATGGGAAAAAGTTATCGCTAGCGATGGGCAATATTTTTGTAAAAATTTTTCACAATAAAGTTGAATTTTCATAAAAAAAAGACGGTGAGAACTTAGTTGCGCACCAAATACTAAAAATTATTATTTATTAATAAACACTATTCCAATGCTAATGTTGCTCACTAGGAGGTTACAAACATGAAGAAGTTGGCTTTTCTTAGCTACATACGAATATGTTTTTAATTCAGAGGGCAGAGTATTACCTCCACCAATATTTTTGATACGTTGTGTATTTTCTTTTGTAAAATGAAAACTAACCATAACAATTTACATAAACACTAATAATGGGTCAATTTTCCTCTGTTGCTTAGGCATTTAACTAATCTATTAGCCGAGTGATTTTAAATTATTTATTTATTAATATACATAATAACACAAGTCTACCTGACGATGAGTGATTCTCTGAAACATATGTAGTAGACAGGGTGTTATTAACATTTGAATGATCCCTTTTAACAGAAATAAGACAAGTTGAAATAGTCTAGGAGGCAAAAAGTTCACGAGAAATACAACAAAGAAAGGCCCGGGACATACTATATAATTCTATAGTATATCTTCAGTATCTGGGAATTTCTTCCGGTTCGTCCTATCTCATATTATACATTAGAATTTTTTAGCTTGTGGTATGCTCACATAATAATAACTCGCACACATACAAATCTAGAATCAATTATAACACCTTTTTAACTCTTTTCCGGCATTACCTTGCGACCATTCGATTTTTTAGTGTTAAAATAATCGGAGTATTTATTATTAGTATTTATTTACGTGAAGTATTGGTATTGTATAAAAAAATAAAAATTAACGAACACACACAAAAGAGAAAGTCTTCACTAATCCGGTGTCGAAATTATATTGAAAATGAATGAGGCGTATCTTCGGCGTTGGATTTGATTAAAAATAAAGTTTTTGGGTAAAATTATACGTTTTCTTTCTTTAGTCTAGTTGAAGGATAAGTATTTTTCTTAAAAATTCTTTGTGATTTTGTTTTACAATCAAGGAGTAAACAATATTTCCCAAGTATCAAGTAATTTAAAATTTAAATAAACTTGGATTACTTCTTCGAAATAGTTGTCGTGAAATTTGAACACTTTCTACAACCCTGACGTTTCGTTAAGAATTTTCACTAAAATATTAAGTCACCGTTCGCAAAACTAATATAAGAGACAACCAATTAAGATATTATTATACCAAACACGATTTATTAAGTAAAGTAAATAACGGCATTAAATTAGTAATTATATCACTGTTATTTTGCAAAGATATTTTTAAAATATTTAATATAAATAGCCCGATTAAAAGTCGGTACTAGTTGTTTAATAAAGTAAAGATTTGTTTACGCAACGCCTTCATCGTTACGTAGTCTCTGGTCATTTAAACAATTCTTCAACCGTGACAATATAGCTCTAGCGTCTCGGTCGTTCGCTTAACTGACTTTACTATTCATGTTTCACTAGCCAGATAATTTCCCTTTTTCTCTCTCGAAACGAAACACTTTCAAGTATTTGTCTGCGGTGTCACTTGGCGACTTTTATTATCTTTTGATGTTCACAATAACAACCAACTACTTAGCAACATTATTCTACATTATGTGGACGCATATTACAAGAGAAATTTCTTGTTGTCACACTTTTGTTATTTAAGAATAGAATTTCAGGTGAATAAAGAGGCGCATTATGTTGTTTTAATTACTGCGAAATACAGTACATGTAAATAATGTAAAAAAAGCTGTCAACACATATGGCAACATGACCGTCATATGTATAAGGTATACGAAAGAGATATTTATCTAATTTACATTTATAACTAATATGGGAGTTAGATTCGAAAGGTTTTTATTTTTATAAAATTAATAAACTTCTTTGGTTTTCTAATATTAATATTTTAGACAAGTATAGAGAAAATTAACTTTTATCAGAATTTGCTATGTGTTAATATTTACAACGGTTGTATGTACCAAGTTGTTCAATAAGTTTTCTCGTTCGATAAGAGATGATATGATACTAGTAGGTTCGTCGTTTTATTCTTCTAAAGATTGTACTACTTTTTTATTAACACGTGTGAAGTTTTCTCATTTTATATTTAATCATTCGTATATATATATATATATATTTACAGGTGTTCAAAGTTGACGTATCACAGTATTTTCTTGTATTGGAAAAAAATTGAATCGTGCAGTGATAAAATTCTTATTTTTGGAAGGTGTAAAACCGAAACAAATTCATGAACGATTGTTAAAAGTGTATAAGGACTCTTCATCTTCAATTAGAACAATAAAAAGAAGGGTTGCTGAATTTAAATATGGTCGTATAAGCCTTGAGGACGATCCACGTGAAGGTATCGACACCAGAAATCGTAGCTCAAATGAAGGATATGGTTTTAAGAGATCGTCAATTAGCTGAGAAACATTTAGTAGAAGCTTTAGGTATTTCAGTTAGGCAGTGGGAGCAATATGTTGGTTGAAGTTTTGGGTTTCAGAAAGCTGTGCGTAGAATGGATGCCGCGTTCGTTAACAATGGAACAAAAACACATGTGACTTTCTCAGCATTTGAAGCGTTTTAAAAAGAATAAAAACAATTTTGTGCGACGTTTCATCAATATGGATGATGCTTGGGTCTACCATCATGATCCTCAAGCAAACCAAGAGGCTAAGGAGTGGTATGAACCCAGTACTTCGTTTCCGAAGCTAGTTAGGGTCCAGAAATTGACCAAGAAGTTGTTAGCATCGGTTTTTTGGCATGCAGAAGGAATTTTGTTCGTAGATTACCTACAAACTGGTAAAACAATAAACTCGGATTATTATTGTAACCTTTCGGATGTAAAAATTAGTGAGAAAAGATCTGGTTTACAGAAGAAAAAATTTTTCACCAAGGCAACATACATTACACACAGCTCAAAAACCCATAGCAAAAATTAATGAATTAAAGTATCCCTCTGACTTCTGGCTGTTCTCGCATCTCAAAAAATTCATACGTAGAAAACGATTCTCATCGAACGAAAAGGTAAAAGCAGCCGTGGAAGCGTACTTCGACTGTCTTCCGGATTCTCATTTCAGGGATGGAATCCATAAATTAGAAGATCACTGGAACAAGTGTATTGAAGTTCATGGAGGTTATATTGAATAATAAAAAGCATTTTAAACCATAAAATCATGTTTTTCTTATCAAACGATAAAAGTAGTTGAACAACTTGGCATTTTACCGATCAATATTCTTGCCGTTAGATATTGTTTCAAATAAACATATTTAATATATTAAAGAGTTTTATTTACAAATCGAACTTTCTGTACTGTATTTCTAAAGAATGGCACTTACTTATGTTATTATACTTTATCATTCTCTTCATCTTATAATTTTAAGAAAAATAAATAGCATACCTGTCAATAAATAACAGTTATCGATCTACGAAGAAAACATCGCATAATCTAATTGATAACTTATACATACATATATAGTCAGCAACACACTTATTAGGTACCCGTATTATTTCTCAATGATATGGTATTATAATAGTATAACAACGGTCTTTATTTAGTACTTCCTAGAAGTGTGGATAGAAATAAAAGAAGGGTTATTGGGACAATTTCCTAAATAAATAACTCTTGTTCCAAATAATATCTTTAAATTTTCGTAATACATTTAAAAATAATAATAATAAAGTATTTACTGGCAATTATAGAACAAGAAATACAATTACAAATGTACGTAATATATGTATATGTATATACCACTGTATGTATAATATGTATTGTACCCATCTACGCATTCTACCTTTCGCCATATAGAACAAAAATGAATATAAACAAAATTTTATTTAAATTTAATTAGGCTTAATTCAACTAAAATTTTAAAAAAATATTCACATATCCAAAGAGTGATTTAGTACTCATTTACTACTGTGGGCAAAAAATAGTAAGACTTTTTAATTTAAATTTCGCGTGAAAACCCATTCGTCAAAATATTTTTTTTTTAGGTTGGTATGACTGTCAGTGAAATCTGTGCTAAATGCCACATCAAAATAATCATTAGTTTTTAGTATACGTTTGTCTTTCTGAAGTACAAAAAGTGCATTCGGCGATTTTTACAATGAGTGAAATTATTCAACAGAGAAGTTCCATTAAATTTTGTATACGGAATCAAATTTCTGGTGCCGAAACGTTCAGAATGCTGCAAAAGGCCTTCGGTGATAATTGTTTGTCGCGAGCAAATGTTTTTGATTGGTACAAATTATTCAAAGAGGGTCGAGAACGCGTTGATGACGAACCACGTCCAGGACGGCCATCTACATCAACTGATGATCAACACGTCACTAGAATCAAGGAATTGGTGCCTGAGAATCGACGATTAACAGTCAGAGACCTTACTGGCATCGTTGGAATATCGGAATGATCAGTGAAAACCATTTTGAAAGAGCATTTGGGCCTAACAAAAGTGAAAGCACGATTTGTTCCAAAATCACTCAATTTTTTCGAAAAACTGCGTCGCGTTGACGTCTGTGAAACAATGCTTTCCGACTATCAAGACAAAATGAAAGGTATCATAACTGGAGATGAGACTTGGATCTACGCTTATGACCCGGAAACAGACGATCAATCGGCCGAATATCGTATCAAAGGTGAGCCGAAACCCAAAAAACCACGTCAAAACAAGTCAAAAATCAAGGTTATATTGACAGTTTTCTTCGATTATCGAGGTGTGGTCCTTCCGTGCCGCAACCACCGTATTCGCCTGATTTAGCTCCGTGTGACTTCTGGCTATTCAGCAAACTCAAACGATCACTCCGGGGAAACCGTTTTGAGTCAATTGAAGACATTAAACGTGAATTACTACGCTCATTGAAGGCTATTGCTGAAATTGACTTTAACAACTGTTTCGAGAATTGGAAGAAACGTTGGCACAAGTGTATTGGGGCCAGGCGGGATTACTTTGAGGGGGACGAAATAGATTTGGAAGAATAAATTAAGAATTTAAAAATTATGAACAAAGTCTTACTATTTTTTGCCCACAGTAGTATATAGTGACCCAACCCATCATTTTCAAAACTCTTACCTCAAAATTGTTTTTGCCGAAAATAAGAGAACTTACAGAGCTTGAATGCTCATAACTGATTACATGGTAAATAAATTTGGGTAAATCCTACTTTCATGTAATACAAGGGGTACCAAAAAATAACCAGAATTCCTCTATAAACACCTGTATTTTGTTTTCTTTTTACAAAACAACCTTAATACCTTCAATATACTCTCCATTTAACTTTATGCACTTGTCTTGTCTAATCGATGATTTCATTGTTGGAAACATTGTTCCAACTCGTATTTGCCACGTCGTTAAAATGATGTCCTATCAAGTCCCTCTTCATTCGTGGAAGCAAAAAAAAAGTCGCACAGTGCAAGATCAAGTGAGTGGAGGGCGTGGTGCATTGTCATGGTTGGAAAAAGAATTTCTCTACCTGCCACAAATCAGGCCTCTTTCGTCGCACACTGTTACGCAATTTTCTCAGAACCTCCAAATAGAATGCCTGATTAGATCTTTGATCGGATGTCACGCTGTTCACTTAACTCCGACATTACAAAAAACGTCGAGCAAACAAAAATGCTTTTACAAAAAAATGCACTGCAACAAGGTACAAGTTTATTCGGCGAAAGAACCGACTGCACCGAACGCACAACAAGTTACGTCTAGCGGTAAGAATACGTGTTAATCAAACACATTCCGGTAATTTTTGGGTACCATCTCGTATTAAAAATTATGTTATCAAAATGGTTAAATAATCCGAAAAATTAAATTAAAAAACATTAATTTTGACAAAAATTTTCTAGATTTTTAGCATATTTGGCGCTGTACATGTATGTCGGAGACCTGGTCAAGAATATAGATCAGATTGTGTAGTACTTATCGTAAAATATGGTAGTGGCTGTATCATAATTCGGGGGGTATAACGTCAGTAGGTGTTAGAGAAATGTTTGTTTGCACTAGTAGAATTAACTCTAATGCTTATGTATTATATATATCTAGGACAAGTTTTATATCCCTCGATAGAAAAATTATTTGGAATGAACAAGGAAAAACCTTGTTCTAGGAAGGACATCGCAAATGCTATACTTCAACTGTCAACAAAGCGCATAATTTTCGGGAAAATGGAGCTGAATTGACCACCGCAAAGTCAAGACAAGAACCTTATTGATCATTTGCGGTGTTATAAAGGAAAATGTAGGTGGACGCAAATGCAAATCAAAATATGAATTGAAAGCAGCAATTTTAAATATGTGGTAAAATAAATATCTCAGAAAGATGTTGAACATTAGTCTCGAATTTGCCTAAAAACATCACACAAACGTTAGAAAAGCACGCGAATGTTCAGTAATAATATTTATATAAATATTTTCGTATATTTCATTTATTATTATTTTTGTTCAAATTTGATGAAACTTAAAGTTTTAACGAACGAATATTGTAGTGTGTAGGGGTTGCGTTCCATTATATTTTAAAATGAAATATTGGTTGAAACAGTTTCGGTGGAGTCCAGAATTCATTGAAGATTATCTTTTGGGCAAAACTTATTCTTCGCGAATACATTCCAAAGGGGACTACAATAACAGAGGTTTCTTACAATAATATATTAAGAAAATTACGAAGGGTTATTGATCAAAAACGTCTAGATTTGTAGCACATAGAAGTCCTGCCCCTTTTTGACTACAATGCGCGAATTCATAAGGCAGTCGACGTCCAACCAAACTTCCTCGACTGTAACTTGCTTGAGCTGAACCACCTACGATATAGTACAGATTTAGTGCACATCTAGATTCTTTTTAATTTAAAAATTCGAAAAAAAACTCAGGGGACGTAACTTTGCATACGGTAACCAATCGAAAGAGTAGATTGATGCTTATTTTGAAGACCAATAGAAATCTTTTTTTTCTGATTGAATGAAGTCGTTGCAGAACATATGGCACAAGTTGAAGTTACGAGATATGTAAATTATCAAAAAATTCGTAAGTATTTTGTTTCATCGTTACACAGAAAACTTTTCCGGTTCCCCTCGTAAATACTACTACTCGTACTATTATTATTTGTCTTTGATGTAGATTGAATTCTTTCAAACGTTTATCCAATTACTGAAAACGGAAGAAAATTCACGTGTTGGATGTTATGTCGACCTCTATTTCTATTCGGTTTTATGCTTCTGTTCTCAAAGTTAATATTAATAGTCCCTGTGCTGGTGATACCAATTTCCGGCGTACTTTGCTTTCATTTTTAAGGTGTAGAGGAACATTCCTCTTTGCTACAATAATTATTTTTTTTCGGTTGCATACAGGATTATGATTGTTGACAATAGTATTGTTTACTATTCTTTTTATTTAGTTCTGTTCCAGATTAACATTCGTTACGTAAAAGCTTTGGCGATTAAGATGAAATAATGTTCTAGATGGTGGAACTATGAGTCACTATCCTTTACGCATGATTATTATAGTCATTGTGTTATGATTACTACGTATTTCTGTTTATACTATAGCA
Organism: Dermolepida albohirtum; assembly: GCA_031893035.1. Classification (NCBI taxonomy): domain Eukaryota; kingdom Metazoa; phylum Arthropoda; class Insecta; order Coleoptera; family Scarabaeidae; genus Dermolepida; species Dermolepida albohirtum. The sequence continues at coordinate 134,342 of JAVIWB010000352.1, forward strand.
ATTAATTCTCTTTGAGCGAATGAAATGAAACGAAAACACTTTATGTATATACATATCACTTTATTAATATAATAAATATTCCTTTTTTCAGTAGCTATAAAGAAGAAGAACACAGTACGTATAAAAAATAGAAAACACGCAAGTAACTTAGTGAACAATAGATGGTATTTGAGATGAAAATATTAATCGGTTTCAATGACCATGACCGTAGATCTGCGGGTGAACTGCATGACCTGACCTGGAGACGATCGCGTTAAAACCGTTGTGTTTATCGGCGGTGTAATGAACAGTACGGATTGTGCCATCAGGTTCAGTCAATGAATAAGATCCTTTCACTACGTCGCCGTCACGGACTTCTTCTTGTTCTTTGTGATCTCCAGTGTGACCATCGGATACGCCGTATTTAAACTCGTATTTGGGATAAGCCTAAAATTTAAGAGAAAATTGAAAATTAAAACTATTTAATACTTGACTTGTTAATATTGACTGACTAATTACATTATTATTAAAAATGTAAAGAAGAAATGGGGAAATGGATAATTTTACGAACTTTTCGTTATCTTAGAGAAGTTCTGCTCACAACATTATTTGCATATTATTAATATTCTCAGGTGTATTATTAGTTTAAATTGTTACTACACTTCAATAAACACGTAGATATAATTACTTAAAATTAATACTTCCTATTCACTTTCATATTTCAATTGAAAACTTATTAATAGTTGAAGAAAAGTTAAAGAAAAAACAGAGGCTTTTGTATTTATATCAACCTTAACTGATGACAATTGTCTTCCAAGCAACTCAAATACATAAGGAGGACACACATAATAATAATGACATTTATAAAATTCTATAAAGTCTCTGTGTAATAACCTGAAATTAAAGTTGTCTTTTCTTTAAAATATAGATATGAAAGTTTTCGTTATGAGTAAATATTTAATATAATTCCTTTACCATAATGTAGTTTTTGTCTTATATGAAAATCTAGACAATCAAATCGGCACAGCCTGTAATCATTGCAGTTATAACACATCAACTAATAATATTGCTTAATTAATTGAAGGCACACAATGCTTTTGCGAGATGTGAAGCAAATATTGATACCCTATTTAAAATGGTAATAATTCCTATTATATATCAAATATTATTGCAGTAAGTGTTGCTTGACAAAATCATTATTTTTATGTTGGAAAACTAAATAAGACATAAGACGATCGGTAAAAGCTAAAGTAATAATATTTAAGAAGGTCGACGAAAATTCATGAAGAATTTTATAAGAATAATTATGACAGAAAGAACTAATTGACTGTTGGTAGAAAATTCTCTTCACAATTAAGTATAGGACAACTATGCGAACTATATATATGTACAACGAAGTCTATTTATCTTTATAAATATAATTATACAATAGATGAGGACATAATGTAATTTTTTTTTGAAATTTTTCCAATTGACTATTATGTAAATAAAAAGGCCTGATGATATTTACGATGTTTAAATAAAAGAATTAAATTAGAAAGTACTTAATGGTTTTATATATCAATGAAGCCTATTTAATATTAAGACAGGATTTTGTTAATTTTAATGAGATATGTTGTGGGCCTCAGAGAATCGCTCTGAGAAATCATAGGAAACAAGAGGTTGACGAACCTATTAAAGAAGAATTAGTCCCACTATATACTGGGACAATGTCTGTACTCGAAGTTGTCAAGTACGCTGCCCAGAAATAAGTAGCAAAATGGACCAAAGTTCAACAAAGAATACAATGTTGTGGAAACAGATTTGAGCACGAAAATGAAGCCTCTATTGGTGAGCCAAATCATAAAAATGCTAGGTAATTGCTTGCGGTGGAAAGAAACCAATATAGACCTTATATACCACGTGCCTGCTAAATAATTCTTAAATAAAATTCGCAGTATATACCGAATGAAAATCTGTATTCGAAGTGCTTGAGTGTGCTATCTAAGAACGAGTAGCCTAATGGGGTTAAACTTCAACACGCAACGTATAGTGAGAATAAGCTTTTATTTGTAAAGTAAACCATAAAAAGACAAGAGAATTGCTTTCGTGGGAAAGAAATCAGCTTAGAATAATGCAGTTACAGATCATGTACTCGTATGACGATTCTTAATCAAAATTGCCAAATGAAGACCCTAACTCCAGATTGTGCAACAAAGCATCCAAAATGTTTAATCATATCTTGAAAGAATGCGAGAAATTGGATTGCAAGAGAAAAGTTATCAATATAAATAACCCAAAATAGATAACATATAGCAATCGACCTGCACTGGATATGTATAGATTAATACATAGTACTGAGGAAATACACAATAAGCCAAGTTAAGACTGCAGTACTTTGGAGATTGCTGCGATCGAATAACCTCCAAGTAAGGAAAAAGAATCATTATGTAACTTGTAACTAGTGAATGGAAAAGTATTATATTAAGAGCAGAAAACTCAGTCAAACTTGTTATTGCATTCTGACAATCTGATATTAATTGAAGAAAGTGAGGATGATTAGAACAAATACGTATAAGGTACTATCTAAAAAATCTTAGTTACGGCTTTCTTAGGAATACAATATGTTTAAAAATAATAGTAACGTGAGTTATAGAAGAAATAAAACACTTGAACTATCTTAGCTGCGACATCACGAAAATATAACAAGGCGTGGAACTAACGCTAATTACAGGTAGCACAGGCAGACTATGAGTTATTTTTGCGTCGGCGCTCATGGTGTGACTTAAGATCTTTGAATGTTAGCATTCTTCTTAGATTAGAAGAGAAACTGTGAAAAATCTACTTTTCTGAATAGGGGTTTTCAGCTTCTAAATCGAGACCCCGACGTTGTAAGCCAGTGACTTACCATAAAGCTACGAGCCGGCTATATACAGGCCTACTAAAGAGTAAAATGAATAATTTCTGTATCATGGTAACATTTGAAATAATTCATTTATTATAAATTATTAAATCGACATTAATAATTTTAAATGAAAAATTTTGAAGAATATAACTGAGGAAATTCTGTATGCTATTGAATTGCTCTATATCAATGTGCTTTACAGGTAACGATGTGGCAATTGTAATACTACACGTTTGAAAATGATATTGATGTGGTCTTAAAGTTTTGGGAATGATTTAATACTATAACATGTCTATACTAATTCTAGGAGAATCTAATGCTGTATTAATAACATTTATTTTATTGTATTTGAATATATCAGATCGATCTTACTTTAGCGTCGTATTAATGTTTTATTGAATTGTTTTGAATTTGTGAATTTATGTAAAGATTATTTTATCTATTGCCAAAACAAAATGGAATGTTAAGTAGAAAAATAGGAGCATTTTTGATATATTCTTGTGTTCGAGTTTAGCAGAGAAATTAATACATCTATAGCTGCTAGATCTATTTCTACCATTTACGTAGAAAACGTAATTGGGGAGAATATAGCACAGAAATAGTTTTCTCGATTTAAAAAGCGCCATTTTTACGTACATGAATGCATTGATTCATGAAGATCCACGCAGATGCCAATTACTATAATTGATTACATAATAAAATATCATAATAAAAAAATTCAAAGAATTGTGTTCACTAAAAACGCTACTAACTTATCCATTAACCTGGTATGTTCTTTTTAGTTAAATCTATAATAACAGGTGATTATATTTTGCATTCACTTGATATAACTCAAAAATATATTTTCCAAAAAATATTAATGAATTTTTCTTTACAAATTTTTACGATAATGAATATAGGTACAAATATTTTTATCTTCATTGAATGAATTAAATACAATTAAACTTTTTAAGAGTTACTTCAGAAATATATATTCAGATATACTTTTTATATCATTTGCCAATATATAAATAAATGTATCTTTGTCCGTTTAAAGGTTAGCAAAAATGAACGCATTGAAAACTTAAATAAAGAGATTTGTACAATATAAAACGCCAAATACTGACTTTAATTTAATTTATGCATATGCCGCTTCAATGAAATTCTGTATTCTGATGATTTATATATCTTTTAATAGTAACACGAAAGCAACCTTCATTTAAAATTATCTAAATAAGGTAATATATTAATTTATCAATGTCATGGTTATAATTTATATTCTCTGTGAAAGTTGCTTTTATATGTTTTTCGTCGGTCGTAAAATTATATTATTTCCTCTATTTTTATCCAATTAGTATTAATTTATATGCATCTAATTTAGTCTGAAGTTCTATGTTTCTGTTTTATTTTATTATATAAAAATTATACTGCGTATTACATAAAACTGTTAAAATTAGCGTTCATTCTGATCGTAAAGACACATGTTATTTGAATAGCTTATGGTATTTTGAAACATAAAGAAACGAAATACCGACCTTCTTTTTAAAGGAATCAATCTTTATGGGTTGCACGTGTGGACATCTGAGTTTAAATATGGCGGAACTAGTATATTTGACGAATAACGAAATGGATATCTAAAATACGTGTGTACTTTCGAGATGATTGAAAAAATGATGTGATGCTAAATGATCGTCGAATAAAATTGCATGAGTAGCAGAGACTCTACAAATTTCTCTCAATTCATCCAAGTGAAGACATGATCCGAAAAATACTTGATTAATAAAGGTTAATGGAATCTGGTTATAGTATGATACATCCTGAAGCAGTAATCAAAATAATGGACTAAGGCTGGCGCAAGTATTCCGAATGCTGGAAAGGTTATAACTACTGTGTTTTGGGACTGTAATCAAGTCCTTCTTATCAATTATTTTCAGGAAGATGAAATGATAGAAGACGAATACTGTGTCCCTTTTAAATCAACTTTACGAAACAACGCAAAGCCATTTTCGTCAGGATAATGCACGCGTTCACATTTCAACTGTTTCAGTGGCGAATATTAATGAACTACATTTCGAACTCCTTCCATATCCAATTTGATTCCATATTTTTTTTTCCCCAACATTAAAACTATGCTCGATGGGAAGAGATTTGGATCGAATGGTCAGTCAATTGCTGAAACTAACACATATTTCGAAAGGTTTGATGAAGTTTAGTTCTCTGAAAGAATGAAAAGAATTAAATATAGATGGACTAAATGCAATGAGTTGCGAAGAGAATATGGTGCAAATAAAATAATTTTTTGCCAAAATGTTTATGTTTTCTCTTTTAGGCTTAGTAATTGCCGATCTGTATTCCAAAATATTTTAGTTTTGTATTACCAAATATTTTTTGCGTCTAATATTGTTTTGCCTTAGGAGTATTATATATTTTTTGGGTAAATAACTCTTATAGAATTTGTCTAATTCGTTTATACACAAATATACGCTTTCTTTTTTGATATAACAGCAAACTCTACAATTAAAAACGAATTATAAAGTAAAAATTCTAATACATCTGCATCTTTAATATTAACATTTAATTTAATTCGAAAACTGCTAATAATATAATAATAGCAATAACAGAATTGTCAGCCGTATGTTATTCATCATTCTTCATTCATAATTACTATAAATGCGCGACATATATCTATTATTAATCTATTAATAATATTATCAATCTTGTTACTATCGATGTAATACTAGTTTATTTCCGCAAGGTTAAATTAACTTCTTTAGAAACGATGTATTATATCTTCTACTGAAAATAAATCGAACATAGAAATATAAACGTTTTATATACGTAATATGATATATGTAAATATACGAAAACCAATGTAAACTCCAAAGTATTTTTTATTTATGATTTCATCAATATTTGAAGCGATATGATAGAAAATTCTGTCAAAATGAATTTTTAGTGTTCGCAGAACTTAAATAAAGATTCGTAATTTCAGATATTATCATATAGAATTGACATATACATAGATATTTTTAAACAAAGTTTATTTATATTTTCACGAAAGTCAATTTGTGACTGACAAAATATCTCCAGAAAAGTGAAAAATTTCATATTTTCTAAACAGATAATAGTTACTGAAGTGAATATTAATTTACAAAACAGAGTCACTCATGCACTAATTTATACAGAACTTGAATTCGTTACTCATAATTTTTCACTTTATGTACAATTGCTCTACTCAAGCAATGTTGTCATACCCAAGAAAACCGTAATTTGCTGAACAAATCCGTATATATTGTATTATAATTTTCTCAATATAAATTTTTGTATTGGTGTTTTCAAATAAATGTTACTCCCTTTTTACTGGAAATTGCAATGGGGGAAAAGCTACGTTTCATACCCTTGTCCGTGCGGGTTTTGTAAACAGAATTTAAAATATTTGAACTTATGTGCTGATTATTCCCGATACTGGTTAATAAATTGCGTCTTCTAGTACTGAAAATTGAGATCGCAAGCAATAACATTCCGCAGTTTGAAAAGCATTAACGGCTTTAAGAGATTTTCTAAGGACGCCAAAGTTCGTACATATCTTAGATTTCGATATTTTGAACGTATATTTTGCCTTGCGGCATCGTCAGGAGTATATATTGGGTCTGGGAAAAAGTTCGTGGCGTTTTTCCCGATAGATGGCATTGGTTGCCGATAACTAAAGAACAACAAGCCACAGCGACACCACCGAGGGCTCGTTTTTTAGATGACCTTCCGAACGTTAGTTTGAGCGTAGAAACATTGTAATCGGTGCAGTGGTTGGAAAGTTATTCGCACTTGAAAATGGAGAAGAATAATGAGAAATTTCGCTATATTCTGCAATATTATTATGATAAGGGGAAGAACGCTGCGCAGGCTTGTGATAAAATTTGTGCTGTGTACGGTGAAGGTACTTTACCGAAATCTGTTGCGCGGAAATGGTTCGCTCGCTTTCGTTCTGGAAATTTCAATGTGAAAGATGAGTCACGCTCCGGTCGTCCAATCACTGAAAAATCTGATGAAATTCTTGAAAAAGTCCAACAAGATAAGCATATCAGCAGTGTCGATATTGGCATGGAGCTAGGCATTGACCACAAAACTGTTTTGAACCATTTACACAAAGCTGGTTACAAAAAAAAGCTTGACGTATGGGTTCCTCATGAGTTGAGCGTGAAAAACATGATGGACCGAATTAACATCTGCGATGCGCTGCTGAAACGGAATGAAATCGAGCCGTTTCTGAAACGTTTAATAACCGGAGATGAAAAATGGATTACGTACGATAATCGGAAGCGTAAAAGATCGTGGATAAAGGATGGTGAGCCGTCACAAGCGTTCGCTAAGCCAACATTGACGCCAAAAAAAGTGATGCTGTGTGTATGGTGGGACTGGAGGGGAATCGTCCACTACGAGCTACTTCCAACTGGTCAGACGATTGATTCTCAACTCTACTGTGCACAACTAGAGAGATTACGCCAGGCGATTGAAAGAAAACGGCCCGAATTGATTAATAGGAAAGGTGTTGTCTTCCATCATGACAACGCCCGACCACACACTTCTTTGATGACCCGTCAAAAATTGAGAGAGTTTGGTTGGGAAGTTTTGATGCACCCACCTTACAGTCCGGATATAGCACCCTCTGACTATCATCTGTTTCGATCTCTGCAGAACTCTCTCCATGGAATTAAGTTGGTTTCAAAAGAAGCCTGTGAAAACTATTTGATTCAGTTTTTCGACCAGAAACCACAGAAGTTTTTCACCGATGGGATCATGGATCTACCAAAAAAATGGCGAAATATTGTCGATAATAATGGAGCATATTCGGTTTAAATGAACTCGTCCACGCGCCATGCGGGGACCAGTTGAATTTTACTGAAAAAACGCCACGAACTTTTTCCCAGACCCAATATAAGCAACTAAATAATGTTACGAGATCTTCTACATCTGTTGCAAATCGCCCCTCTACATAATAGTTATTTAGAACTAACAATGATGCAAGAAAATATTCCTGGTAAACCGAGTAAGTAAGGGTGTTATTATTTAGAGAATAATTAACGGTGATGTAACCAGGTCAATTAGATAATTAAGTTAGACTTGGACTATTATTTACGGTTTTTTTTTAATATAATATGAATCTACGTTATTGAGTTTGTAGCTTTTCATTTCTACATGTAAAACTAAATTTTTGATTGTTCATGTATGTATGCTTCATTTCAAGTGATTAGTTAATATTGGGGTTTTCTTTATTTAATTTATCTGATCTTACATCTTCTTCAAATTTTACTTTAAAATTCCGGCCTGTGTGACCTATATCTTTAGGACAATCGTTACGTTTCTGTATATATCTGACTCTAATTTATTGATGAATAAACGGCATTTTAAATTATTAAGATTATAAAATGCAATCTTATAATAAAGCCTCTTTGATTTATTATCAAATTTTAAGCTTATATTACCTAGTAAAGGTATCTTTAGACATTTTTACTCTGTTTCTTTATATTGTTTTGTGGAAAAATTGAAACAAAAGAAAGGCTACAACCTCAATATTCTATATTGCTTTTACATAAAAAACAGAATAGTCAAACCGCATTTATTGATGAAATTTGCCTGGTTACATCATTAATTAACCCTCGGTTATAATGCCCTTACTTACCCAGTTTATCAGGAATGTTTTCCTTTATCATCGTTAGTTTTAAATATTATGTGGAAATTCATTTTTGTATGCTCCTGATGATGTCATAAGGTGAAATATAACATGAAGAAGTGTATTTAATAATATATTTATTATATATGTATAATATATATAACAAAATGCTGGAAATTGAGAACAATTAGCGCAAACAAAGATTGAAAATTTAGCAATGATATTTATTAACAATTAGTATCACTAAAAAATATTTTTAATGATCTAAGGTGCTCTCGAATTATAAAAGTCTGCTGTTATAAATGGTTTGTTGCTTTTCCAAATACTATAGAAAATAAAACCAAGAAAATCTTGTGCTTATTTTGTACAAAGAAAAATTACATCTTTATTAAATACATTTTTTACCTGAATAAAACCTAAAGTACTCCAAGATATAAGTAAATTTTTAGTAAGTGGTGTAAATAATACTTTTACACCACGATCTAGTCAACTTTTCAACGAGATTTTCAGCTTTTTAGCTTTTGAAATTATTACATCTTGACAACCGCTTCAATTGTAAGTGTTAAAGTGAATTTGGGGACGTAAGTTTTAAAGTTATTTTTTAGTTCATCTTAGTTCGATTTTAGTTCGTTGTTAGTAATTAAATGTTTCATAAAGAAAAAAGGGTAAACAGAGTGGTTGTTTAGGTTTTGACAGCAAATCAGAAGCTCGTTGCTGTAATAATACTAAAAGAGGAGGGATCTAGAATTTGAAAATTGATATATTTCACAACGAGTTTCTTTTTAATATAATTTTAATATAAAACTCATATATCCTGAAAGAAGATTGAATGCTAATAATTTTATATTCTGAGGAATGATATTATCAGTATATGCAAGAAGAAATCGAAGAAAAATTATCGTAAATATTATACTATTGCCAAACTAAAGCAATTGTGTGTTCAAATTGATGTAAGTTATGAATTCTTAGAAAACTGTCTTCTAAATATATACGCATTTGTAGTTTGTTATTATATGCATTTTGAGAATTCATCATATAAATTATTTTTAATTTACCTAAATCAAAATCAATAGTTTCAATAGAATTTTTTTGCAAAATGTGATTCCAATCGGAATAATCTTATTTAAAATTACTATTATGTTATTCGGACGAGTTTCCCTGCGATACTTACATAAGAATGGAAACCTTCGTCATGACTGATACCACCATGCCCACCACCAAGAGCTACTAAATTGCTGTTGACATGCGAGGACGCATCTCCATGACCACCGGCACCCAAACCACCTACATCATGTCCCAGGCCACCTCCCAAATCACCAACAGCCAAACCAATATGGCCTGCATGAGCGAGGGCTACTACGGCACAAAGAATGAGGATCTAGAATTAATAGAAAAAATAGTACATTAGATTTTTTGTCGTATAATAAAGCACCACTAGAAATTTTAAAATAAGTTCACTTATTATCATGAAAACACTGGCATTTATCCAAAATTCAAACACTGATTAACAGACGTATCAAATTTCTTTTATTCGCGATGAATTTTCACTTAAGCAAGCAGAACGCACCTGGGAAACCATGATTTTGTGTTTGCTTATGTGTGTGTATGTTACACTTCTTGGTGAAGAAGCTGTTGTAGTCACTAAGAACTTTCGATGTCTACTGGATCCTGGAGTAATTCAATCCTTCTTTTATACTAAACTTATGGATAGGGAAACGTTCACTAAAAATTGTAAAAAGACTACCACTGGTATATTTTATGTTTGTAACACGCTGCTTAATTTGAAAGTGAATATGTAGTTGTACATATGCTTATATGTGTGCGTAAATGTGTGTGTGTATATGTTTTAGTATTTGTATAATACATTACGATAACATCATGGTTTGCATAAATTTGTGTTAACTCATATATTTGGACAAAGAATAGTTTCTATTTTTAACATTATAAAAGTAATAAAAATTCTCTTTCCTTACTGATGCGCCAGGACGTCTTCTACTTATGTTTTTAAGCGCAATTCATTTAGAAAAGTGATATTTTTTTCTTGAACCTGCTGGTATGCATTGAATGAATACAGAAATGCATGGCCTGCTGATACGCTTGAATTGACTCGGGCATATATGCACAAACGTAAAGCAGTGAAAAAATGAAACTTTCAAATTAGATGTATTATGAAACAATTCTCTTAAATACATTATGTGATATAATAATTAGGCGTAAAATATGGGGCTTGCGTAAAATCTGATCCTTTTTATGTACGATATGAATGACATTGCAGGAGTTTATTTAGAATTTTAATCTACAAGTTTCACGGAAAAAATATTTGACTTCAGTTGCACAGTTCAGCATTATTAAAATGCTATATATATATATGTTTGTTTATAAATTGTTAAATGCGTGAGATGATGAATATTTTGAAGATGTTTTTCTTTTGATATTGAGCCTAATAATTGATCAAGTTCTCACTCACTTTCGTAAAAAATGCGCTTCTACTTGTGTTGATTCCATGTGCCATTCAATAAACTTTTTCTGGAATCTGCCATTTTGTCCGATTTCTTAAAACATATGATTGTTCCTGTCTTCAAGCGAGGTGAACCAAATGACCCTAACAACTGATAGCCAATTAGTCTATTAATAGATTTCTCCAAAATATTCAAGGAAGTATTATATAAACGTTTATTAGATTCTATCTCTAAACACAATATCCTAGAGACTGCACTCTTTGACTTCCCGAAAATTATTTTGCACCCTTTGGAACAAAAAGAAATACCTTGCATTTTCTTACTTTACCTATCGGAGACGTGTGAGAGTGTAAATCATCGTACATTTATTTTAAAGCTAGATCGATATGGTGTAAGGGGATCGGCGTTTGTTTAGTTCGAGTACTACGCATATGACAGTATTCAGACTACAAGACTAACACTGAACAATATTAAATTCATCACCGGATGCACTACCATTAATTTGATGAAGGGTTCCTCAACAAGGGAGTATTTTAGGTCAATTTCCCTTTATGTTCTACTTTGGTGATGGTTATACTGTCCAATGCGTTCGTAATAGCAAATAATTCTTTGAATAAAATCGTACATAGCGGTGGTGAATATTTATTACATCTAGAGAGCTGGATGTGATGTAACCATCTTAATATAAATCAAACGTAAACTAGTATAACTATGTTCGAAAAAATCAAATGTATCCTGACTTTTTGGGATTTAGCAGCTGTGATTATTCTGTACAGCACGTGGTTAACTTGCTGGGCTTCGTGGTCGACGGATCACTTAAATTTAAAAACCATGTAGATCTTTTGTGCCCTAAGATGAGCACTTTATATTAAGCTCTGCGTCGTCTACACGTACCTTATCTTGATTGCGACTATAGTCGTATAAGGTACGTGATAGCTATTTGGGATGGTTGCTATAATTTCGATCGCTCGTTCATACATAAAGAGTCATGAGCATTATTTTCAAACTTGAATATGATCAATTTTGCAGAAGCTGCTTCAAGAGGAATGGTCTTGTTAAGTATTTTAGCAATTTAAATATTGAAAGTACTGCTCTTTTTTTTGTGTAAGAATAAGCATTTGTTCCAACAAAATACTTTCACACATTGTAGATATGACACGAGAAATAAAATCGATTATTCATATCCAAGGTATACTTTGTCCCTAAGAGAAAAGGATTTACCATAAGTTGCCTTAAAGTTCTTTCTTTAACAAATTACCAGTAAAAACTCTTGTATTTTACTCATGTCGAAAAAATATTTCAATTACTATGCAACATGAAGCGCTATAGTATTGATGGCTCTTTAAATAATTAATTTTTATATATGTACCTAGTCAGTTCACTTTTTCTGATGTTTTATATTTTTGTGTCTGGAATTATTATTATTATTATTAATACTATGTTTTCCCGGAAAATGTAATTATACTTCCTTAAAATAATCTTCATTACAAAAGATTTTGTAATGAAGATTCCGGACCATTCATTGGTCGAAGTAAAACATATTTGGTACAACTTATCTTTCAGATATGGGAGTAACAAGAAACCGTTGAGTATAAAATTGAGACTAGATGGCACGTAATTCATCAATGCACCTCTTTGCTCGCTTAATTAGTCTATTACATTTAGTGCAGTCACTCTTCCTTTCGAAGGGTTGTCGTGTATTTTTGAAGGAATTTAGTAAAGAACATTGTAGTGCACTATTCAAAATTGATCTTATTGTAGTGATCAGAGCTATATTTGCAGTATCCTTAGTAATAGGTAAGATGTTGATGGCCTCTTCTTGCTACAGCTTTTCTCGGTGCAAAATTTATTTTGGAAGATCCATGTAATCGACTACTACTTTTGTTGAAGTCATGATACTGTGGAGCAACTAAGATCATCTGCGGGTAAAACTCGGTAACTCTATCAACCTTTTCCCGCAGAAGCGTTGCATTATTTGATACGATCTTTTTATTGAGCTGGTGTTAAATTATGAAATGGTCACGATTCCATACTTTCAAGTAATCGTGCAAGATGGTGGTAGCTACTTTTAATTCAAATGTGATAGTTGTTTGAATAATATACGATCTTCGTGTGTAGTTTCGCATATAATGGCAATTCTTGTTTTTCAATAATAGCTGTTTTTTGAATTTTCTAATCGAAACTAATCAAAACAAATTATATTATACCATGAACTACACTAATAGTTAATGAACATATCCTTTTCTTAAACATAGTCATCAGTTAATTGATTTAATCCAGGTTTGAAACTACTTCACGATACATGAATTTTACATATTGTTAAAACTTTCTCAGTTTCTCAGCTTCCTCTTTAAAGATTGTGGTATTTTTTTGTGCGAGCCTCTAACAGTCCTATTTTCTAAGTTTATCAAATAATATTATCGTCTCGTTAGTTCTACTAACTTAAACTAATTTTACTGTGACCAATGACAATAGATTATTATTATATATATAGAATTATATCTTATCTTATATCAACTCATATAATTCTGTACAGTTTTACGGACTGACAAAATAGGTTAAACTAATTTTGCTGAGATGAGTTTTATTTTATTTTACAATGTATTTTAAACTTAAAATTGAGAGTTATTTATATAATTATTCTGAATCAGCCAGTCTATGACTCCTTTTAGTTTCACATTCCTGAGGAAGCTGCAAAGGTTTTAGCAGCGAAATATAGAGTATTGAAAACTAAAATTGTTTGAATCTTTATTCAACAGACCGATACATATGATAATAGTTGCGTTTAAGATATTAAGAGTACGGTCGATTATACAGTCCTTAGACACACACACACACACACACACACACACACACACACACATATATATATATATATATATATATATATATATATATATTGTATATACTATTATTGCTTATCGCTTCCTGTAAATAGGCTTTATTTTACACTTTGGTTTAAATTATTGTGGAAAGCATCATTACTTTATTATACTATCACTTGTAAATAGACATTGTCTGTCAGAAAACAGTAAACATTATTTGGTACGTAGATTTCCGCGGTCGTGGTCCATGCTATCTGCTTCTGGGTTTCCGGGCTGGAACAGCGTCACTAGTATAGCCCAGAAGATGTCCCATACAAATGGGTACGAAACGTCGGCAGATATACTAGTGACGCGGTTCCAGCCCGGAAACCCAGAAGCAGATAGTAAACATTATTATTTATTATGGGTAGCTTCCACTCATTTCCTCAGTCTAATGCCGGAAAACTTCTCATTCAACCCCATATTTATGCGTTCTAGCTCGGATTGTACACGTCTTATACTTAGGTGTTCATATAGTGTACATCACAAATCAGTAACTTAATACAACCTTTGTGATGCTTTATATCTTTATAGGAAGGAATATTTTTATTATCATTATTAATATCTTTCTATTTAAATGTAGACGAAATTAGCTGCTTCTTTTTTTGTGTGATTAGAAATATCTTCGAACGATTGAACAAGTGTTCAAAATAATAGTTTTTGGTCATATAATATTGTATATATCTGGATGGAAGTTCTTTAAGGTTTTCATGGAGTGGCTTAGGAATTACTTCCTTGGTAGAAATTATACATAAATGGTATAATTTTAACCTGTTTCTGATACCATAGTTGCTGTATCTATTCTGCCAGAGGGATCTATTTACTGCATTTCACTGTATATTTCGCCTAAAAATTATGGCTGTTAGTTATAAAAACATCAATTGGGTATATTTTTTTAAGATTTTTATGAGTTGAGAAGATAATGTATGGTTTACTTTGTAATCTGTGCAAATGTTCCAGTATAATTTAACATAAGAATTTTCTACAACTGTTTGTGAGTCGAGCTTGTGCCATGGGTCAGTTGCAGCTCTTAATTTGTGTTTTCTAGCAAAATCTCTATACATTATTTTACAGATATTTTCATGTATTGTTACGTATTCAGCCTGTGACATGCGCCTGCGATGTATTCAATTGTTGCTGATGTTTTGTGATATTTTCTGCATATGTCTTCGACATCTTTTTGTTTTATGATATATTTATCATAGTTTTTTATTTTAAGAACTCGATCTTGTATCGCAATTATGAATCTGCAGTTTCATAAGCATAAATATTGAATATTTTCTTCAATTTATTGATTGCCTGTTTGTCAATATGTTTGTGTTATTTGATGAGGATGTGTTTCATGTATTATTTTATTTTCCAGATTTATATTTTTTTGTTGTTGGTTATTCTATGTTCTACAGGACTGAAAGTTACATTACTAAGATTTAACAGTGTGATTTAGTTATCTGCTTGTATTATCGTTTTGTGAAGGGTGTTGATTCTCATGGTTAGAAAGTACGCTATGAGGTTATTTACTTATTTATAGTGGGCATTTTTTATATGTGTGAAAGCTCTTCCTCCTTTTTCTCTGGGTAATGTAAACCATTCTACAGCAGTATGTTGATTATCTGTTTGATGTTTTCTGGCTATTGTTCTGATACGTCTATTGAGGGAGTCTAACTCTGTGTCTGACCAATTTATGCGTCAGAATGAGTTAACTAGAAGTGTATATGTGTTAACTACTTTAGTTTTATTTTTAACGCTTAATTGAGTATTCGAAATCTTTTGTAAACGTTTTTCTGTATTTCTTGTGTTTTAATTTAATTTTTGTGTTTCAATTAATCCATGATTTATAAAAGGATTTCGTGCTATACCAAGATATTAGTATGTTTCTTATTGTTGAAGTTCTTACATTGCCTTTATTTGTATGCTATGTTTATTATTATTATTTAGTTATTATCGTTATTATTATTATTAAGACGCAAATTTCACTCACTTCCTCATCCTAATGCAAGGACACTTTTTCCTCAAGCAGATCTATGAGCTTGAGCTCAAGTTATACGTGTCCGATACTAGGTACTACTATATATCTCGAAACAGTAAATCAATAAAAATAATAATAAAAATAACTATTGTTATTATTATTATTATTATTATTATTTAGATCTAAAGATGAAGTGTATTTCATTGGTAACATGGATGTAGAACAGACCTACATTAAATTACGCTGATATTATCGAGGGTCACAAAAACGATTTTGATCTCAACGTATTTCTAACACTGTAATCTTTACTCTTGCGTAAGTAATTTTGGGTTACTATCTTACATATATCTATCATATGAATTACCAGTTGTTTATTCAACGTTTAGTGTTATCAACATTATTAACACGGAATTGATTAAAACACGATATTTAAATTACCTTTTTGAAACGTAAAACAGATGTCCATGACCACCTGTAAAATCGGCTATCAATAGACTTAAGTTTCAAAGCTATCTATGTTTATGAATTTAAATTAATATTCCTTGTTTTATTGCATAAATGACATGAAGTTAATGAAACGAAAACTATGTCTGAGTTTCAAAAGCAATCAAAGAATTGCGACATTATTTTGCCAGAATAGTTTTGGTTTGAATGTGGTTGTTTAACTAACGACACTTTATTAGTATTTGTAAATTTCGTGGTGACCTTTCGTGAAAAAAGTTTATCTGCGATGCTTGTTCTTTCCGACTTTGGGGAAATTTCAAAACTTTTATTTTCATCTATTTTTTACAATAGTTCCTTCACCAAAGCGAAATAATAATTCTGAGGTTATAATCGTTATTATTTTAAGAAATATCTTTTGAAAAAGTCTGCAA